>CM024243.1:78027997-78084144 GCA_013421045.1 Propylea japonica
GAATCGTGGGTCCTCACTTCAATCAGGCTATCCCTCTGGGGAAGGACTGTTCCATTGTGCAGGCTGAGCTATTTGCGGTTCTTGCATGCGCACTGGAAACATTCGCAGGGGATACTCTGGCCAGCACATTTATATATGTTGCGACAGCCAGGGAAATCTGAAATCTCTATCTGATGTTAGAGTTGATTCTCTTTTGGTAGAAGAATGCAGGAAAGCTTTGCGTGGGCTGGGCTCTGATAACTTTTTGAAAGTGATCTGGTGTCCGGCTCATGCGGATATACCTGGTAACGTCAAGGCAGATGAACTGGCTAGGCGGGGAGCCGGATTAGCATTTGTTGGTCCGGAGCCTTCGCTGCCAATCTGTCGCACATCTGTCAGAAGTTTCTTCAGGAACTGGCTGAACAGGGAATTTTCCTCGGAATGGAGCGCAGGGGTGGGCCTGAGGTGGTCGAGGATTCTCATTGAGAGACCGTCCACGCGATCTGAGGTCAATAGGCTTCTGCTGCTGGAGAGGAAACAACTCAGTCTGGTGACTGGTGCATTGACTGGTCACCTGTTTAAACAAGCATTTGAAGAGAATGCGATTGACGAGCTGCTCCCTATGCCGGTGGTGCAGGAGTACTGATGAAACGGTTGAGCATATTTTGTTCAACTGTGGAAACCTTACTGAGTTAAGGTCAAACACCTAGGAAATCCAACACCTTCTATTCCTATGGTAAGAGGGACCACTCCTGGCAGGCTCGCGACATTTCTGTCTTCGTGTCTGAGGAGCTGAGTCTCTATAGAATGTGCGGGTGAACAATGGCCACTAGGCCTCAGTTCGGCCGGTAAGGCACCGCACAGAGAAGAAGAAGAAGAAATGGGTATTGGTAAAAAGGTATAAGGGTGGGTTTCTTCTATAATTATGCCGGACGAAGGTAATAAATTCCGACCATAAACTTAACCATTATGTCGGGCGGATAGATCCTGAAACACTGGAATCAGCTGGAAATGTTGATAATGACAGTGTTACTCTAAGGATTTCGTTGATACCGGCAGAGTTGATTTAGAGGAGCAACCAATCGAAAAACCAAATCGTGAAGCGGTGAATAGGTACTTCAAGCCTTTAAAACGTGTCACCTCGCTTTCCGGTCCATTGAAGGGGTTCCGGAAAATATTTTTGAATCTTTGAGAGAATGCAAAGTTTTTTTATGAGAATAAGAGGTTTTTTAATTGCACCATTCAGGCAAAATTACGAATTATTGTCCAAAAAATTGTGAATATAATGAATAAATATGAATTGTATACGCACCTACATAAAATGCCTATAAGCTATTAGAAATGCCACTTACACACCTTTTGATATGCATATTCATTCATTATAAAAAATGCAAGGGAATATTGCTTGTTTCGACACTTGACACCTATAGAAAAAAAATTCTGTATAGGGAAATTTCGGTATAACGATTTTTTTGAGGATTTAGCGATTTCGTTATAGGGAAGTACCCAATGTATCTCATTAAGTTGAGTTTATAAATGAATAATTTCATCTCAATATATAAAAATCAATTGCTGTTCGTTAGTTTCGCAAAACTCGAGAACGGTTGAACGGATTTATCTTATCATGGTCTTGAAATGTTCATGGAGATCTAGGGAAAGTTTAATAGGTGAGAATGAGCACAAAAACTAGACGAACAAATCCAACAGAAAAATGTAGCTTTGCGTGTTAACAAGGCGCAGTTACGTACAACACAATCGCAGGAGGCTACAAACGGAAGGAATCAACGAAGAAGATTTCAACAAAGAGCAGAGCGCATATTCGTTATCGACAGACGCAGAGCAATCAAAGTCAAAAAGTTTTTTCTACAAATAATGTAATTTCAATTCAAGACAACGATAGCCGGGACAGCTATTCAACAATAACTTGTTACGTCTACAAAGTGGCCGTAATATTCACTAATATCCACAACAAGCGAAAGCGAAAGACAGTTTACGCCCAGTATACATTATTCCGTACAGAAGTGACTATATCATCGACTGATATATTTTAGGCCCACCAGGTGGGCGTAAAAAATTTTCCATCATTCCACGGCCACCAGCAAACAAAGAATATAAATTTTCTCCTAAACTTTTCCGACAGTATATTCCGACAGTGGGACCTATTTAACGCCCAACAAACCCAGAAGATATCTCGTCCGATTTCAAGGCTAATGTATTCCGCAAATAAGCGCCCTCCGGTCCTAGCTTTAACCCTGTCGCCAAAATTCGGCAACAATATTTCACCTCGAATTCAAATACGCGTTACTTTCCGCCCAACTTACCTACAACAAGGGATGTTGCGATGCGGACTACGGGATTGCTTTTTTATTTTCCCGGGCGTTTTTCCCCATTATCCGGCTTTTCCGAGACGAGTCGTCGGCGTTGCCGGTTCGGGCAGTAATATATAGGTCCTAATTCATAACCTGACAGGCCGAAAATGAGATTTAGCCGACGAGATAACGTCCCCGCTTGATGGGGCTAACTGGGACTTTAATAACCTTTCATTATTTTACAAGATAGTTCCTGCTGAAGCTCGCTCCCTTTGGACGAGGGCGTATTTCACGGAGATGTACGGAGGGGTGTGTACGTGTCGCCACTGAAGGGGTGGAAATTATTCTGCTCGGGAAAGTTTGAATTAAGACGGATTCTGAGTGATGATTTAATCTCGGCTGAGTTTCTTTGGGAACAGTCGGAATATTTCATGTTTACAGTTCCTTCGAGATCTACGAGGACTGAATAGCTAAGGTTTTGTACGACGACGATAAAGTTTCTACACTTTGTCGAAAAAATTCAGCCTTTCAACGGCAGTTTTTTGTGAAAGAAAGATAGTTGACAGATGAGTACGAGAACTTTGCTGAATCGACATTCTCGAAAGAAAGGATGTGTTTCATATCAACATACAGTGGAACGTCTGTATAACGAATTTCGTACAAGACGTTGCATATTGAATCCAAATTCCATATTAAAAACTCCCTCTAAAGCGAAGTGAATTCTCTCTATAACGAAATATTCAAAGAACATCACTCTTTGGATGAGTATTGGTAAGAAGGTGTAAAATCATCACGGTGGCCAGAGAGATCCTTCTGAAACAGGTTTAATACACTCCTGGCTGTTTTGGTTTCAATCTAACCACTACGCTAGTGTGAAAAGTTGTGCTTAGGTTTGAATGATAAACTTAAATTTATCAGTGAAGTCGACCGCGACATTGCCAACTATAGAAACAAATTTTCTGTATAACGAAATTTCTTTATAACGAATTTTTTTTCGGATTTAGCGCTTTCGTTATAGGGAAGTTCCACAGTCCTCGAGGCAGCCCACTACCACAAATCATGGGGCTATAATTTGTTGTCTCTTGCATTATCTAGAAGTTATAGTCTACGGGTCAGCGCTTTTTTTCATAATGATTAATAACAAACTGAATATTTGTGAGTAGCTTCATTTTTACGAGACGCCCAACTTTTTCCTCTACGAAAATTCTCGATAGTGAGAGCTGATACAGTATGTAGGCGTCAAAAGTGTTAAATGGGTGAATGTTCAAATTTTATCACTACAGCTACTTCATAAATTAAAATTTGAAACAACTTTATTACAAATTGAAACAATAACTGTCCTACGAAAATGATGATTCAATCAAAGTGTGCCCCACTCCCACATATATCAACAACTAGGTCTAAAAAAATTATTACTAACCGGCTGATTTTTTCGCTGTTGCTTAGCAAATATTTCTTTTATGAACTGGTCACATTGTCCTACAAATTGAGTGGTACGTTTTTTCAGTCCTACGCTCGGAAATTTTCAATTATTAGTAATCATTTTTAACTGTGGGTTCTATTGTACAATTTCTGAGCGTAGGACTGGAAAAACTACCACTCGATTTGTATGCCAAGTCACCAGTTCATAAAGGAAATATTTGCTGAGCAACAGTGAAAAAATCAGCCGGTTAGTAATAATTTTTTAGACCCAGTAGTGATACATGTTGGGAGTAGGGGACACTTCGATAGAATCATCATTTTTGTAGGACAATTATTGTTTTCAATTTGTAATAAAATTGTTTCAAGATTCAATCAATAAAATAGCTGTAGAATAAAATTTGAACATTCACCCATTCAACACTTTTGACGCCTCCATACTGTATTAGCTCTCACTATCGAGAATTTTCGTAGAGGAAAAATTTGGGCGTCTCGTCAAAATGAAGCTACTCACAAATATTCAGATTGTTTGTATCATTATGAAAAACTGGCGCTAGCCCATAGACTATTACCAATGGGTACGTTCAGCAGCAATCAACTGTTGGTAACAGTTGAGTAAGTTGAGAAAGCGATAGCTTTAAGCAAACCGATTTACAAATCTGACATATCATGATACACAACCTTATTTTTTTATCCAACAACAAGTTGTTGGTTTTCTTCTGACAGACCTAAATTGTAGCCAGACAATCCTTTTTTGACAAACATTTTCGAAATACGACGCCAGTAAGCAAAATACTCCTTAATAAACTTCAACTAAAAACCCTAAACATAAACAAATCACAAAATAATAGGTAAATGCGCATGTCTCAGCTGTCAGATGACTAGATGAGTTATAAAGCGTAAATTTTCACCGCTGCAGAAATCGACATCTGCTGAGAAACATCGCTTTGTCAGCGATTTTACTGAACGCTATCGCTTTCTCAACTTACTCAACTGTTGCCAACAGTTGAGTGCTTCTGAACGTACCCAATGTTTCTCAGCAGCTGTCCATTTCTGGCAGCGGTAAAAATTTGAGCTTCGTTACTCATCTGACCGCTGAGACATGCGCATATACCTGTTTTGTGATTTGTTTATGTTTATGGTTTTTAGTTCGAAGTTTAGTATTGTTGTGTTCTGTGAGTTGAAGTTCATGAAGGAGTATTTTGCTAACTGCCGTATTTTAAAAATGTCCATCAAGGAAGGATTGTCTGGCTACAATTTAGTTCTTTGGCAAGAAACCAACAAATCAAAAAATAAGGTTATATATGTCAGCTTTGTAAATCACTCAGCGAAGCCTTCAGAAATTTTCATTCGCTGAAACTCAACTCTACTCAACTGATTTTTGATTTATGCCAACAGTTGGGTGCTGCTGAACATACCCAATATCTTCTTGTACACTCATCAAACTGTGTTCATAACACTACTTCTTCTGTCGTCATATCTAACGATCATCAGGACACTGCGATATTTCCCAATCACAATCCACCCCCATAAGTCACAGAGGGTCCCTCTTCCGGTCGACCTGTTCCACCCCGTCTCACTTCCGGCGACGTATCTCCCATCTACCCTTCCCGGTCCAGATCTCATTTTTCAGCCTGTCAGGTTATGCATTAGCCGCCGTAAATCCCTCCGCGTCAAGGAGGAACGCCAGGAATGGCAACGTGGACAGCGGCGAGCCTGAAAAATGGCGAAGAATAACTTTCGGTCCTCTCTTTACCCCGTGAAGAAACTAATCATCTGAGTGAATTCGCCGACGATTAATCAGGGACTTTGTTCACAGTTTGTAGATTAAAAAGTTGACGCGACTTGAGAGGGGAAATTATGCAGTTTTTGCATAAGACTTAGGGGGTGGAAGAGTTTTTTGACTTTATAAATTGTTCAAACAGGGGTTGTTATATGTCTGGAGATGTCGTTTCAAGGCTAATGCATCTTATTGTTCCTCAACAACTGAGCATCCTAACTATGCAACCCTACATCAAGTAAGATACAGTGGAACGAACATTCGTATAACGAATTTCGTACAAAGACATTGCACCTTGAATCCGAATTCCATGTTAAAAACACCGTCTAAAATGAAGTGAATTCTCCCTATAACGAAATTTTCAAAGAACACCTCTCTGAATGGGTAAGAAGGTAAAAGGGTGGGTTTTTTCCGAAAATTTTCCTGACGTACGTAATAAATCCCGACCTCAAACTAAATAATTACGGCGGGCAGAGAGATCCTTCTGAAACAGTTTTTAAATACAGCCCTGGCTCTTTGGTTTCAATCTAACCATTACTCTAGTGTGGAAGTTGTGCTAAAATCTCTAGAAGGAAGTGCTTAAGTTTGAATGATAAACTAAATTTATCACTGAGATCGACTGCGACATTGCCTACTATAGAAACAAATTTTCTGTTTAACGAAATTTCTTTATAACGAATTTTTATCAAAGTATATCTAAAATATCACAAACAGGTTCGAACGATAGAGCACATACAAACACTAAATTTCAAAATTTATCAGAACCCTACAGGACGCACTCCACAGTATGCTGCCGTGAAACCATAATAGTAGAAAATTATTTTCTGCAAATAATATAGTCCGGTCTATTTAGACATTCGAAGTTACATAAAGTCCCAACAAGCTGAATTTCTGTGAAGTTGTTCAAAACATAATTATAAACAATGTCTAAAAGTTCCTCATCATTCCCCTGTGGGGAAAAAATTTTATTCGAGGTCAATGTCAAAAAAATGAGTTTTTTCGCGATTTTCAGCAAAACGGTAAGTTTTAATAAAAGTACCTCAGACAAAAATTGTAGATCATAAAATTATCTATAAAAATGTATCAATACTTTTTTTCTTACGAGCCACCGTTTCTGAGATATAACGATTCAAAAAGTTATAAAAGTCGTTATCGTCACACGTTTCCACTTCCACGCTACCTATGAGGTAGTGTACTTAGCGCGTAGTTATAACTTTTTGAATCGTTATATCTCAGAAACGGTGGCTCGTAAGAAAAAAGTAATGATACATTTTTTATAGATAATTTTATGATCTACAATTTTTGTCTGAGGTACTTTCATGATAAAACTTACCGTTTTGCTGAAAATCGCGAAAAACTCATTTTTTTGACATTTGACCTCGAATAAAATTTTTTCCTCGCAGGGGAATGATGAGGAACTTTTAGACATTGTTTATAATTATGTTTTGAACAACTTCACAGAATTCAGCTTGTTGGGACTTTATGTAACTTCACTCTCATTTTTTTGGTCTAAATAGACCGGACTAATATAGATTAATGGTAAAACAACGTTAGCCGGGCCACCTAGTTCATTGATAATTTCATCAATGTCAAATTTTGCTCCCAAAAAGTTAATATGAAAGTATCTACACGTTCGAAATCGTCCATGGTTCAATAAAGGCCCACTGATTATTTCGGCTATCTATAAAAAAGACGTGCAACGTATGCGAAAGATCCGGAATCCGTCGGCTTATCTGGTCCGAAATACGAGATAGGATACCTCATAAATTTCGACGTAACCGGAGGGTCGAACCTGGCAAATGGCGACGTTTCGACAGTCTACGAGTCGACAGGGGTGATTGAAATACGTCCAGCCTGATAAAATAGAGAAAAAAACTGTCTATTCGTATTAGTCAATGAAATGCAAAATGTGAATTATACTAGAAAACAAACGAACCTATTTTTGAAACATAGATAAATTGAAAATAGTAATCATCGAACTGAATACAATCTTTAATTTATAGGCTCACAGAACCTTCTTCATGATGTAGGAACCACTGCTAACATCTCAAAGAGTGAAGAGGAAGTAATCAGTGCTTTTAGCATGCGATCTGTGATGATTGAACTTCTCATTTTGACACTACTCACTACTAGATGTCACTATCTGTAGGATAATACTCGATAGAGTCTTACAAGTGGTCTTAAATGTAGAAGTTTTTCCAATAGGATGTTGTCTCTGAGGGATATGGGACCACTGACGAGGCCTAATAAGGCCGAAACCGGTCTGTCTCTTCCTCATTGACAACATCTTGAATAAATCATCCCAGTCCGCATGAAGAATGTTCTGTGAGCCTATAAATTGAAGATTGTATTCATTCGATGATTACTATTTTCAATTTATCTATGTTTCAAAATTTTTAGGTTAGCCTCCTTAAAGGCAAAGAATTTTTTGTTTGTCATTTTTTCTTTATCTTAAGAACCTATTTTGGACGACGAATGGTAGAACTTAATCACTGCCTGGTATTCAACTCTTTCCATCATTCAAAAAAAATCACTGAGGTGTTCGCTTGACATTTAAAACAAGTGAATTTTTTATTAGATTTGGCTCAATAATTTTAGAAGGATGGCAAATGTTAAAATGAATTCGGTGTTTCGTTTGTGGCTTCTCTTATTGGAAGTCAATTTCAATTCGTTTTACCCGGTCGTTCAATATATAGTGATATTGAACGACCGGGTTAAACGAATTGAAATTGACTGTATCCAATAAGAGGTGTTATTTTGATATTCATAGAAAAATGCCATTTTTCAATATAAATGATCGGATGTTTATTTCATTGTAAAAAAAGCTACGCCTTCAATAGTTGAAAATATCAGGCAAATGACACAACGACCACGTTTACAGGACCATATCTTTTTAATGAAATTTTCCTTGAATCGACGCTGGGCTATTGGCGTAGATCTCTCTTTTCACGTGGCCTCAAAGGAAGAAGTCGCAAGGTGTTAAATCACAAGATCTCGGTGGCCAATTGTGACCACCTCTTCGAGAGATAAACACGGTCTGGAAACTTTTCCCGTAAAAGATCAATGGTTTTTTGAATTTGGATTGTAGATAGAATGATGGAAATAATACAGATATAGAATGTGATCATTTCCTAGTTGAACCTGAATTCAAAATTGAATAAATGGAGTGAAATTAGGGAAGGTCCTGCTCCTCTGAGCAGCCGCCATTGACTGAAAGAGAAGCACTCTGGAGGAATTTTCCGGAAAGGAATAATTCTAAGAAGTTCTTTCGGATCTGTAAAACTGCACAGTCCAGAAAGAATTGGAACTCAACAAAAATGAGAATTGGCCTAACAGACACTGGCGAGGGTAGCTTCTGTGGAGAAGAGAACAGTCTTTGACAGGAAAATTATGGAAGAAACGCGGATTTAGCCTCATTGAAGCCCTCTCAGATACTGGAGCCTATTAGGGCTGGATTTGGGCAGCGAGCTGTCGGGTGGTCGCGAAACCATCTGTATGGTTGTAATGGAATGTAAAACCCCCTCAACAATCTATAATTATGAAGTTTATAAACTGTCACTTCTTCAGTACACCAGGAAGACGTTATCTCGTTCACCGTTCAGTTCCTTTGACGCAACCACCTCACGAATGCGGCGACACAAAATTAATAAATTCATTCATTCGAAGCCCCCTCAGTCTCAGATCAGCAGATCGAGTAATTACTTAATACTGTAACGAACCTAATTGAATTCCATATCAGACGGTGCCGTTTCACTTTACCCCATTGTCGAGCAGGCCATGAAGAAAACAATGGAATACAAATGGGCAATTTGAGGTTAGGTCGGCCAGACTTGGGCAAATCCACTCTCGGCAACGACCGACCATTTGCATGAATTTCAGAGATGCGTCGTTGTTGTTGTAACCGTTGAGGAAAAAAAGTGTCACGCTGAATTATTGAACGTAAGGAGGGTTTACACTGGATCGTTGAGAGGGACGTGCCAGGGATCTCCTGAAGATACAATACAATTTTGGGATTTTCCACTTGTCGATTTATCAATTTTTCGTTGAAATAAGGACTGTTGCATTCAGAGAGTAAAAAAAAGGATTTATAAGATCATAATTTGATTGGTTGTGACATTACAGCGCGTTGCCAATTCGTCATCAGACCTTTTTAGTACCTAAAGGGTTTTCCAATGAGAGGTGTTATTTTGAATAGCCCGCTATTTCGGTAGATGTCACGTTTGAAGCTGTCATTTTTTGACATTTCACAAGTAGAAACCATTAATGAAGATGGAACGATACACACTTGAAAAACGCAATGATATTATTGAAATTCACTATAAAAATGGTGGAAATTTTGGCAGAGACGGTTTCGTAAAACTCGAACATTTTGGGTCGTCGTGAAGCACAATAAAAAAATTGGTGGAAAAATTCGAGCTGTGGGTACAAGTTAGTAATGTGAAGAATACAACCCGTGCATGTTGCTCAAGAACAGCCGAGAAAAAAGTGAAAGGATTGCGCTATCGAAAGATGATTAATGATTTTTTATGGCCGAAATTGATAGTATTGATCTGGACAATGTTTACTTTCAACAAGACGGCGCTACGTGACACACAACAACGAAACCATTGATCTTTTACGGGAAAAGTTTCCGGACCGTGTTATCTCTCGAAGAGGTGGTCACAATTGGCCACCGAGATCTTGTGATTTAACACCTTGCGACTTCTTCCTTTGAGGCCACGTGAAAGAGAAGATCTACGCCAATAGCCCAGCGTCGATTCAAGAGCTCGAAGATGGAATTCGTGAGGCTATCGAGGATATAAGGCAGCCACTTTGCGATTTGGTTATGGAAATTTCATTAAAAAGATATGGTCCTGTAAGCGTGGTCGTTGTTGTAATTTGCCTGATGTTATTTTCAACTATGAAGGCGTAGCTTCTTCTTTACAATGGATTAAACATCCGATCATTCATATTGAAAAATGGCATTTTTCTATGAATATCAAAATAACACCTCTTATTGGATACATTCAATTTCAATTCATTTTACCCGGTCGTATGATAAAATGTTCATAACTCAAGTAATTAAGACACCTCGACCAGCAATGCCAAATTTAATTATTAATTCTGTTAATAATCGTCCGTTCTGCGTGGAATAGTATAATAAATGCCAGTGGCTGACAGAAAGCCCATTTCGAAATAAATTATTTTGTTGGTTGCGTGGTCTCGGGCCTACTCTGATTGAAATCTCACTAGCCGCCACTGCTTTCAGTTTCTTTTCTCACCAAAAACTGTTTCACATAGGTATACATTTGATTATAAAACAGAAGGGTTCTGAGCCAGTAAGTGACGTATGTGTTCCTTTTCTGGTATGTTTTCTTTGATTCCCGATTGACCCGGAACGCAGACTAAAGATTTTATGTTATTCTACTCCATTGAATTTTCTTCGGCATTCCCATGATAGATTTGATTGCCTGGAGTAGAAAGTACTATAGTAAGAAATTTCATTTTTGTGTAATGGAGAGGGATAGAAAAACGCAACAAGAAATATTTCTAGTATTTCGTATGTGTTTCTGATAATACTCCAGTTGTTGAGCGCAATTCTTCTAGCCAACCTACGTAAAGCCATGAATCTTGAACGCGTCGTCTTCTGCTCCTTTATCTCACCAAATTACAGGCCACAAAACGTAGGAATATGCGAAAACCGCCAATTTAGATAGCGGGGGTGATTAGGAAACGTCACAGGAACGTCCCTTCCGACCGCATTCCCTTGTTTTATACCTGCAATTTCAACTTTTCCCGTTTTAAATTTTCCCCGCATATAAAGTGGAAACGAAGGAATATCTTGTTGGCCATATTTTCCATAAGTAACGACCACCTCGCGACTCGAACAATTTTCCGGCCGTTGGTTTACAGATCGGGTCGAGGTTATACTTCTTGAAGGGGCTCGAGTTACCCCACCCTTCCCCGTTTTTTCGAAATGATTAATTTTCATCAGGACGAGGCGTCCGCCATAGAACGATAAGCGTCTACGCTTGGGGCGTTTAAACGTAAGAAATGGGCATTTCTTATCGAAAGGAGTCAGAGGCCGGTACTAAGTCGTTTGAAAATGCGTCGAGGAAAAATTGAAACATTTTATCACTGGGTAAATCCCTTCCAGGTGAGTTCTTCTATCTTCTCGAAGGGGTGGAAGGCTTTTAAAACGTGTCGTTGAGTTGGGAGCTAAGCTCGAGATACAGGAATCTGTAATAATTCAGGGAGTTTTAGCAGAGAGATTATCTCAACAGTAGATTCTTTCCTGTCGAAGTGGAAGGACCCTTTATCCTCAATCTAGAAGAAAATAATTATAGTGATTTACTGTGCTCGTGATGCAAGGGTTCCTTGGCAACTACACCATCTGTCAAAATGATGAAACCACTTATGGTGGTGGATAGCGCGCCTAATTGTTCACATTTCCAAACTTCTGACATCCGCCGCCATGTTGGATTATCTAGATTAGACTCAATAGTTTTTTCACTTTTTCTAATATGGGTTCCAGAGCTATATGCTGATAAAAAAAATGAAACAGCCGATTAAATGGTTGCAAATGACTGTAACCAATTTCAGACGACAATTACAAGATTGAGCAATTTACAGAATGAATATGTATGCACTTACCTCGAGAGTTGAAAAAGAAGGTGTCGGTGAAATCACCCCCAATCTGGTAGCAGAAGAGGCGTTGGGGATAGGGAAAAGGGATGATTAACCTTTTCTGCACCGGCTTTGTGGTTATCACTTAGTTGGTCGAGTCTCACACACTTCACTCGAAATTGCCCAATTGGTTTCAACAGAAGAACAGATGAAATTGAAATAGGTGCTTATCAGAAGATAATAGATGAATTTTTAATTATCAATAACTCAAGTTTGCTCACTTTTCGAATCAGAGCGCACAGTTCGATACTTGGAAAAAATCTTAATTATGGCGATGTTTGTTTACCGACCGGGTTCATTCCACGTCCGTAGGTGGCGCCAGCAATCGAGACAATTTGCTCCAAGAGCTGGGGACATTCACGACTGAACACCGATGAACATGCGAAAGTGGATGGATGTTAAGACCTGCTGGACCTAAGCCTCTCTGTGGGCTTGGAAAAGACCAACATAAGGCAGTAGTCCAGCAATGGGAGAATCAGTCCAAAATATTCGTGACGATTTCACGTACATATACCAAAAAGCTCCTGAAACTGTCAGGAGTTGAACGTGGGATTGCTGACAGGGCATTGTCTGTAAAAACATCATTTGCACCGTATGGAAAGACAGCAATTGAGATTTGCAGGCTTTGTGGATCAGAAGCAGAAACAGCTGAACAAGTGGTGTACAAGTGTCCAGAGCTGGCTGGAAAAATAGAACCTGAACTCCAAAGCTCCTAAGGAGATTGTCGGCTTTATCAATGTCATTGACGACTTCTTGGGTTTTTATGAATGAAGAACAAAGTCTATCACATGGGCTGAAAAGTCCCGGGTCCAACACATAGATAGCGCTAGTTTCATTGCAGTCACCTTGTTTTCAGTTAATACTAACCCTCAAAAGATAGCTGTTGAAATTTCATGACACTATATTCATTACTTCGTGAGTTATTGTGCTAAGAGTTTTTTTTTTCATTTTCATAACAATGGATCAAAATTTCGTGTTGTAATTTTAATTTTACACTGCTTCTTTATTGGAAAAACACCGTTCAAGCGGAGCATGGGCTTGAAAAAGTGTTATGGGGACTCCGCTCCATCAGAAACAACAATAAAACGTTGGTTTGCTGACTTCAAACGTGGTCGTAGAGACGCCGATGATGCAGAACGCAGTGGACGTCCAAATGAGACGGTAACACCAGAAAACATCAAAAAAATCCACAAAATCGTTTTGAATGATCGAAAAGAAAAGTTGCTTGAGTTAGCTGACATCGTAAAGATATCAAAAGAACGTGTTGGCTTTATATTACATGAACATGTTCAAAGTGGATGCCGCGTTTGCTCACTGTTGTCCAAAAACAAGAACGTGTTGATGCTTCTGAGCAGTGTTTGGCCATGTTTAAACGTAACAAACCGGAATTTTTGCGCCGATATGTGACAATGGATGAAACATGGATCCATCACTTCACCCCGGAATCAAAACGATCGTCATCTGAGTGGACAGCAACTGGTGAACCTCGTCCAAAGTGTTATACCTATGGTCGCAGCTCTCAGAAGGCAAATCTAGGCATATCGACCCTACTTCAAATAATAATGATAATAGATTTCGTCTGAGATAAAATTAAACGAAAAGTGGAAAATTCAATTCTCTACCGAATATTGACTTCGAATAGCAACTCTCTTCAAGAAACACCAATGAGAGCGTGGTGAATTATTGAAACCCATAAACCGGAGAAAAGCGCCGTTTACCAAGTAGGCACCTATAAAAAAAGGAGTGTTGCACTTTGTAACGTGTAGCAGATGCTTAAGTCGAGGAGCATTCTCATTGTTATTCATGATATCATGAATACCAATCGCACGGTTTCACAGCAAGATCTTTAATTCGATCATTACCTGACATTCATCCATGATGATACCAAATGACGGGATTTGCATAGATCGTCGACATTTTGGAATGCGAAATTGAAAGGACAACGCGGGGATTTCACGAAACGGTACTCTACTAGAAAGAGCAGCTGATGGCTTCTTAGTCACTCTTTGGTTGTCGTGATTATACCGTGAATGCACGTAGGAGCATGTCGATGTGAATTCTCAATTGAATGTCAAGGAACGGTTGTGAAATGATGCAGATAATATCTTGAATATGTGGCGCAGAAACGATGTGTTAAGATTTCTGAGAAGGTTCGTGTGAAGTTCATAAAAATTTTGATGGGATCTACCCTCACCGGCAAAATAATCGATCCACTCAAGAAATCGATGACGTTTTGTTAATTCATAAATATGTCATTTCAAGTCCGATTCGGTTATAGTTATTTTCCTAACAAGTGCGGAAAAAACCCCTGCTATTCCATTACCGCACGCAAATGCGTGTGGTAATGGATTAGCAAGGGTTTTTCTCGCATGCTTTTTCTAAAGAATAAACTGAATAATGATATATCTCTATGTCACCGACGACGTTACTATGGAAATGATGAGAGAATGACTTTTGTCATTCATGTGTATTTAGAATGATCAATTCACATTTGATCTGTGTGTTGAAATCGATCTCGTATAAGCGCTTGTAGAAAAAATATGGTTCCTAACTCGTGCGGAAGTGTTTTTCCCGCACTCAACTGCTTACCCAAACTCCGCTTCGCGTCGTTTGGGTAACGGCAGTATCGTGCGGGAAAATATCACTTTCCCCACTTGTTAGAAAAATAACTATTTCAATTGTAGGTATGGTCATCCTTAATCAATCACCAGTTATGAATTTCGAGAAAACTCAGCGTACATCATTTATACAGGGTGAAACAAAATCTGTTTTTTACCCTAACTTTAGAACCACCCCTGGTGTGTTCCAGTAGTTCCACTGTGTGGTTTCTTATTTCATCATCAAGACACATCTCGTCTTGACAATTTGATTCTTCATTTATAAGAATAGCTCAGTTTTGTTAAAGATACAGGGTTTTCAGAACATCAAACTCCACAATTTCGCTATGGCTATGAAAGTACTTTCACAGATTTAACCTTAAATCCGAACGTTATGAAAATAAAATAAAAACACACCGTTTGTTGGAGACGATTTTCGTGCTAATGCTTTGTAATGCCCTATCGCATCAATAGCATGTGGTTAGGATTGCCAGGGAGTATTTAGCAGAGGTTGATATCCAAGCATTCAACTGGCCTGCTCTAAGACCAGATTTGAACCCAATTGGGCATGTTTGGAAGCTCTTGGGAGGAAAATTCGATCTCGCGTACCAACTCCTGAAAATTTGCAGCAGCTCAGTGATGCTCTAATTGATTCAAAACCTTAATGAGGACATGCCGAGACGAATTGCACCTGTTATCTGCGTCTGGGCGGAAAACACGTTATGTTTTTGACTTTGTTTTCAGTGTTTTTCATTAGGTCAGAATTTTAGGTTGGAATTGTTGAAGTACTGTTATAGCCTTAGCGAAATTTAATGTTTTACTGAAAACCTTACATCTTTAACAAAATTGAGCTATTGTTATAGATGAAAAATTAAATTGTCATGAGAAGATGTGTCTTGATGATGGAATAAGAAATCACACTGTGAAACAACTTTAACACACCAGGGGTGGTTCCAAAGATAAGGTTACAAAACAGATTTTGTATCATCCTGTATAAAATGACGTACGCCGAGTCTTCTTGGAATTCAAAACAGGTGATTGGCTAAGGAACATACCTACAATTGAAAAAAAATTCATTTGAATCGGACATGAAATAACATAGTTATGAATTAGGAAGATGTGATGAGACTAATCTTCGTTTATTCCAGATGAAATCAAAACTCAATCTGTCACTATTTGATTGGTTAGATTGTGGTTCATTGGCACGCTGAATACCTTTCTGCACTGCGACCCATGGTGTATTTGGTGCATTCATTGGTAAAGCAATGATGCTGTATACCTCAAATTTTTTATAGGACTTGAGATTCATGCTAAGTATATAAATGCTATCGGAATTATATCCTGTAAATAAAAAAAATGGAATGTGCAAATAATAAATAGTTAAAAAATTAATTTCAATGATTCAGATGATGCTATCCTCTTGAAAGTTCGCATGAACATTCATTATGTCAGTCTCACTTCACAAAATAAATTTCAACTGAATCGAATATCATGTTATGAAAATTAAGATTCTTCTTTTCAATAATCGAAATGAATTTTCAATAGTTTTGTTAACACTTTGGCCACATAATGTTGCGAGAGGCCTATTATGAGCGGGGAATTGAGCAGGGAAGTGGGCAGCGCGAGGGTGTAATCAGTACATTTCCCTGCTGCCTCCCATTGCCACTCGTGCTGCTCTACGCTCCCTGAATTGGCGGTTTTTCGTACGGAAGTCAAAGGACCGGCAGCGTGAACAGCTGTAAGTGATTAAATTTAACTAAGTTGCTGTAAAGGAAGTGTTGCAGCATAGTATGCTTACTGCCTTCGATACTGTCGCAGAAGTATTTCGGGAATTATTGCCGATAACGCGAGCGGCAGTAGGAAGGGCTGAGTGTAATTGAGGCATAACAAATATACCATATGAATAAAAACAGCGTGGTCCTGAATTCCTCCTCCGTTCCACTCATCAACCCCCTATCAATCGTTGCTAGCCCCCCGGGCTCGTCTCGAAGGAGCGGCGGCGTGGAGGGCACTAATCTACCGTGGCAGAAATAAAGCGAAGTAGTCCATTCGTTTCAATCACCATTAACAATGGCGTACGGGGCCAGAAAGTTGAAATGCCATCATTAGCCTTATCTTGCCGCGGAATGAAGTGCACACGTGATCGGGTTGACAATTCGTTTAATATTTCAGCCCCCCCGTTTGCCTTCCGGCCTTCGGGAGGGCAGGGGCGGCTCGTATTCTCCGGAGGAGCATCCGTTGTTCCAGACGCTAACGCGAAAAATACGTGGTATAGCGTCTTCGTCTAAGAAAGTTGAGGAGGGGTGAGAGAAGTCTTCCACCGGCTTCATCATAGGGGATGATGAAGTTTCGGATTGACGCGGGGATGAAATGATTAAAGTTCTTTTCCCCAGGTGGGATTCTTGCAGTATGCTCGAAAGTTACTGATGGCAGTCGAAGAATTATCGAGGTGTAATATAGCTCACGAATTATAACGGTAACTTTGCTAAGAAAGGGTGAATAATCTCAACTATGCGAGAGAGGGTGAGATAGATGGTACGTGAGAGAAAGTAAAAGTGA
The DNA here is from genome assembly GCA_013421045.1 of Propylea japonica. Taxonomy (NCBI): domain Eukaryota; kingdom Metazoa; phylum Arthropoda; class Insecta; order Coleoptera; family Coccinellidae; genus Propylea; species Propylea japonica. The sequence continues at coordinate 78,045,307 of CM024243.1, forward strand.
AATACTCTGAAGGGTTTGTTGTTAAGAGTTAGATTGAATTCCATAATGTTTTCAATGAGTGAACTCATAAATACGAGTATATTTCAATATTCAAGATTCGTTGAAGAGCTCCGCGACCTAACTGTTTATGGTGCCCCCACACAATATTTCCACGATACTCGCCCTATTAGTTTAGTTCAATTTAAAAATGGGTTACTGTTCACTGTGACCTCAAGGTCTATTGTGCCCCCTTACAGATCTGTTCGGATCATATCCTCACAGCTCGCCTTCCAGTTCCAGAGATCTGATAAAAATCCAATATCTGTGAAGGCTTCAACGAGGCTAGTTCCTCACTCCTACAAGTTTTTCGCCCAAGGCATTCTCTCCTTAGGCTGGCAATGCTGAAGCATTCCGTGACTAGGTGAATAGTGGTTTCTTTCTCCTCTCCACAGAACCTACACTCGTCAGTGTCCGATAATCCCATCCTCAACAGGTGCTTTCTGAGGCGACAGTGTCCTGTGAGAAAGCTAGTGAGGAGCTGTAATTGTTTCTTACCAAGTTCTAGATATCTTTTGGATCCTGCTGTTTCAAAGTTTCCAAGGAACTTAGTGGAATGATCAATCCCTGGGAGATTCCGCCAGAATTTTTCCTTCTCGGCTTTCTCCTTCTATAGAAACTTGTTCTTATAGCTACATTTACCTTTACCACAGAAGGGTTCTGGGTGATATTTCACGAAACAATGATCTGAAAAAAGCCGAGTAAGCAGTTTTTACTTGTTTTTGAGAACCAGAGAGCTTTATGAACCTTCTCTTCAGGGGGTGCAATAAACTCATTACTTATTTTTGGCTTATGGTTTTATATCAGTGAAAGATTTCCTCTTTTTTTCCTCAAGGATCTCTCCCAAATCAGTGTGGACGATACCAAACATGAGGGTACTAGTCCAGTAAAGAAAGTACTTTCTCCTTTTTTTGCAAGGCCATCAAGCTTCTCCTGCCTCCAATAAGTAGGCACACCGTTTAGTTGAAAGCGTAATGGATGATGATAGGAAATAGGTTTTGAGGGTTCAAATAAGTTTTCAGAAAAGCAGCAATTAAAGCTCATGCATCCAGCTGTTGACAAAGAGAATAATAAGGAACTATCCTCGTAGCGAACGAAGAATCACTCTTTTTAGGATACCTGGACACACAAACTTCAGATAACAAAAAGGCAGATCAGTTGACGCATTCCGTGACTAGGTAAATGGTTCTTCCCCCTCAAATATACAGAACATTAATTTCTCACGATATCACTTTCTAACCCAGTCTATCAAAGCTCATATCGGAATACCGAAGAAAATTTAATCAAGTAGGCAATAACAACAAGATCTCTTTAGTTTCTTCTGTGGTATAGGCAAATTCACCCATAAGAAAGAGTTTTTGAAGGAAAAAGAAACTGAAAGAGAAGTACTCTGGGGGAATCTTCTGAAAATGGATCATTATAAAAACTTAATTCGGAACCTCAAAACTGCAAGGTCTCAAAAGTATTTGTATCTCAGTGAGAATAAGTTACACCTTCTCGCTTGCTTTTTAAGAGGACATTGTCTCCCTTGGAAGCAATGTTGAGAATTGGCTCAACAGAAACTGTCGTTGGGCGCCAAATTCGACATTGATAAAATCGTCAATGAATAAACGGTTCCGAGTGTCATAATTGAGTCTAGGGGTCGATGAACAAGCTCCGCATAGACCATCACCGGGTCCAAATTGTCGAGAAGTGGTAAAAAAACTCGCGTCGGACCATAATCATCAGACCATGTAGGCGTGACGGTGCATCCCGTATGGCAATTTGCAAAACTTTCAAATATGCAAAAATCACGGCGATATACCGACACGTGTCATTTGCAATATTAATGGTCGCAGCGGCGTTTGAGGCAGGGAGTCCGCGGAAATATGTCCGTCCGTCCGTACGTACGCCGGCGTGTATATATAAACGTACACTCTCGTACGTTTGTGCATAAATTTGGCTTGCAAATTACAATTAGCGCTCCGATGGATGGCTCCATATCGATTGCTTTTAGCAATTTGCTATATGGCGAAATATTGAAATGGGCCTGGCTGGGTTTCACCTGCGGCCCTAAAGCGGTTACTGGGGGAGGAGGAGCAGGAGGGGCGAATGTTGGAGGTTGAAGCTACGGGGGTCTAGTGAAGAATTTATGGGGTTTGCTAAGTCCGGGAAATTATGGAAATGATCAGATGCGAGCACGTCTAACTGTAATTGGTCGGATCTACCTGTATAATTGTAGCAGATGTCCTGTTTGGATCTTCAAAGGACGTGGAAGTACTTCGATATTCGGGGGTTTGAGTTGACGTCAGAGGACGTGAAATACGTTCCATATTTGTGGCGCGTCCTCAGCGGAATGTTTTGAATATACAATTTTACCTGGTTAGATTTCGTCATTCATAAGTTTCAGTTTATTGGAGAGATTCTCGTGAATCGTTGATTTGACTAGAAAAGTTTTATCTCTATAACAATCTATTGCTGTTCGCTAACACTCGAGAACGGCTGAACGGATTTATTCTATCTTGTTCTTGAAATGTTCTTGGAGGTGTAGGGAAGGTTTAAAAGGTGAAAAAATTCATTATTAACACAGAAAGAACAACATTGGCCACAAGGGAGTGCGCTACGATGAATAATTTGGATTGAAATTTGGAATTATCCTAAATAAACCGTAGGTTAAGTAAAGTAAAGAATAATAAATAAAATTCAGTATTGATTTATACGTACAGGCAGAATGCCAGCAAGGCAAAGAGTGGCAAATTTGAATCGTAGAACAAAACATTCTAGAGTCTTGCAAAATAGAAGAGCGCAAAGATCAAGCGAAAAATTTAAATAGGAAAATGCAGTTACGTGCAACACAATCGCAAGTGGCAAGAAATGAAAGGAATCAGACGCAGAACATCAAACCAGAAAAGTAGAAAAGTATTTTCTACAGATGAAGTAGATTAGTGGCAAAACAACGTGTGCCATGACAGCTAATATGCAATAATACTTCTCTTTATCGATAGATTCATTTTCGTCTAAAATACACGGAAAGTCTCGCGGCCATCAAGTTCAAGGATAGTGTAGGAATAAACCCTTATGTGACATAGGAAACACATCTAGTAAAAAGCAATCACGAGAAGAGAGAAAGTACACTCCAAAAAAGAACGTTCAAAAAGGAAAGATCCTGAACTATTCTGGAATTCAACAATAATAGACTGCAACTTCTCACATCTCACGGGCCACAAGAGACAAGAAATGAAAGGAATCAACGAAGAATATTTGAACAAAGAGAAGGGCGCAGATTCGTAGTCGACAGATTATAAAACTAGAAAAGTTGAAAAGTATTTTCAGAAAATAATGTAGATTAATGGCAACACAACGCTAGCCGGGTCAGCTAGTGATCAAATGAAGAAACACTAGTTATCCAAAAACTCGTATGCGAACGTGCAACCTGACGTCACACTTGCTCAATATACTAAAACTGTTTATCAATTTCCTAATATCAGTAATTTCCCACATATTTAAACTGTCAATATCCGATATATTCCTATTCAACTACTTTCCGATTTAACTTTCCAAATTATACACTACGACCCCAAATATTCGTGTCGAACCACGTAAACGTCGATCAATTATAAAAGCATTAAACGTTAAATAAATAACATAGAAAGAAAAAACAGTAAGGGTCTAGCGGAGTATCCCTCCTGTAAATCTGATCGCGAAACGGAACAGGTCGATTTGAAAGCCATCGAGCGCCTAAAGAGAGATATAAATGGCTGTCGTATCTTTGAGTGCTACACGACATGCATAATGTGACGTTGATAGATCACCGTCGCGTTTCGAACATTGCGATTTACTTCATCAGTCACGTCACACGCTAAACATCAAATTTCAATTGAATTTGCTAAAGGCTTCATGCCTACACCGGCCCGGTTTTGTACCGATAGCTTTTTGCGGCGATTCCTCAGGTTTTATGACGGGATCTGTCGGTTCGTGATGCATCGTTTCCTCGAAATTGGCAGGGATTTAAGAGAATCGGTTTATACTTGTTGATGTTTTTAGTAGTATCAACTGATATCCTTATTCTGAAATGTCATGTATTAGTTCAAATTTAAACCACACGTAATTTTGAAACTGACAATCGGTGCGATTCTGTTCGCACATTGCTATGAATCTTGTTATCCAAGCAATATGGCTATCTCCCAAATTCATAGCAATATGACTACGGTATTCAGTATTCTGTTTCGACTGTTATAGTCATGTTGGTTATGAATTTCGCCTTAGCAATATGACTATGATAATTGGCAATCCAAGAGCCGGCAACACTGTAATAATTGATATTTGAACTACTTTTTTGAGGTTTTGTTATGACATTTCTGTGTTTTCAAACATTTGTAATGAGATTTTCAAAAATGTTGCGGAATAGGAAACGCAAGAAAATTCAAATGGAAGTATTGATAAACTTCCTTGAATATAATAGAATTAAAGTGACAGGAAAACCCACCCTTTAGAAATATACAGGAGCTGAAAATCCTGTGTGTTGAACTAACAAATTTTGTGAATGCAGTGTGAAATGGGACAAGAAAAGATTAAATGCTTCCTCTTAATGAAATATCATCTTTGATATTTGAGAAATTATTACAATTAGTTCACAGAATGAAGTTTATTTTATATTTGGTTATCAATAAACAATTTCATATGAATGTTTCCTTCGAATAAGATATTTCCACATATTACACAATTATTAATTAATGAGAACACAATCTTAGCATTTTACCGAATAACTGCAGCAATCGGTGTGATGTTATTGGGGGCTAAGAAATTTTCACAATTAAATCACAGAATGAAGCTTTATTCTATATTTGTTATCAATAAACAATTTCATAAATAATCAATAGAAATTTGAAATCAACTTCTATGTGTTCATTGAATATATGTTCCTGTTGAAAATCTCTGTCGACAACATTTTTCGTCGAAAAATGAATTTTGCCATATTTTCCTCTGCATTATTAGTAAGAGTTTTGAGAAATGTTGTCATAATTCAGGGCTGGATAGGATACCCAAAATTTCCTTGAAGAAAACAATCTCTTCTTCCTTGCACCTACTTTGATCTCATATACCGATAGATTTTTAAAACGTGGCAAAGCCAAGTTGTGGGCAACTCCATGGAAATGTGCATTTGTTATTATTTAATTTACATCAAATATCTGAAAAATAATGATTCAATCAATATAAGGAAAACATATGGAATTATACTCACAGCTTGTACATTTATAGTATTTATACTGTGAAAACCCTTTCTATTGATGCTTTCTTCACATCCTCATTACTTGAAAGAAATGTTACATATCGAGGCAATCAATTTGTTGAGATGAGGTCCTTATTTTATGTATTACTCTTCACATAACTAGTAGGCTCATTCCTAGTTTGAAGTCCTCACCAACAGTAGTCTTATAGCTGCCATAAGCAAAAAATTGTGAAGTTGGTTCATCCATAACTTTTCTCAACTTTTCAATCAAATCAGAAACGGATTATTTATCCTATCGAAATATTTTGATTAACTTCACTACAGTCCCTGATATGTCGATTTTGCGATCTAAGAATTCTCCTAAAATTAAATGTTCTGTAGTACGTTAGTTCCATTTTCATTGCAACATACTTACCTATTTTCAAACCCTTTGAAAAATTATAATGAAATAAGTGTTTTTCTATCGTATTTCTAACTGTTTTGGTCCTGGGCAAGATGGTTATCCGTGTAGGCAAGTACTCTTTCGACCTTGTTAAGATAGCAATGCGGATAGCAAGGTTATGGCTAAATTGACAGATCATATTGCCACAGAGTGGTCGATCAGAATACAGAATATTGCGGACCTTGCTATGATAGTCATATCTTTATCTTAGCAATATGGCTATGCGCAAACAGAATCGCACCGAATAAAGGGTTTTCCATTAGAAGGTGTTATTTTTAATAGACCGCGGTAGATGTCACGTTTGAAGCTGTCATTTTTTGACATTTGACAAGTAGAAACTACGCCATTGATGAAAATGGAATTATACACGCTTCAAGAATGCCTTGAAATTATTGAAATTAACTATAAAAATGGGGAAAATTTGGTAGAGACGGTTCGTAAAACTCGAACATTTTGGGTCGTCGTGAAGCAACTTGTCGGACCGCAATAAAAAAATTGGTGGAAAAATTCGGGCTGCTGGGACAAGTTAGTGATGTGAAGAATAAAACCCGTGCAAGAACAACCGAGAATATTGCTGCTGTAGCTGAAAGTGTTGAAGAAAACCCAGGTTTGTCCATTCCTCGTCTTTTTTGGAATTAGGCATTCCACAAACGTCATTACACCGTATTTTTTATGAAGATTTGGGTCTTAAGACTGATAAAGTTCAGTTAACACAAAAACAACGTCGTGTCATTGCTGATTGGGTTTTTAAAATGAATGAAAATGATCTAAAGTTCCATCGAAAAATCATCTTGAGTGATGAGGCCCATTTCTTCCTCGGTGGCTTCGTCAACAAGCAAAATTGTCGCATCTGGGGCTCGGAAAACCCAAGGGTTATTGTTAAAAAGCCTCTCTATCTTCAACGTGTGACTCTTCGCTGCGGTTTATGGTCCGGCGGAGTCATTGGACCTTACTTTTTCTAAAATTAGGCTGGAGCAATAGTTACGGTGAATGGATTGCGCCATCGAGAGATGATTAATGATTTTTTATGGCCGAAATTGGATAGAATTGATCTGGACAACGTTTCGTTTAGTTTCATTTGAGGTATATTCAAAAATTAATTCAGAAATACCAGAATTCTAGAGACACCACATATCCACAAATTCTAAGGAAAGCCCGCCGTTTTTAATGGTAGATTTGGCACTGCCGCAGATTCATTCGCGCGAAGATGATACAACGCCTTGCAGTAAATCCCGCCATCATTTGATGTCACTCGCCGAAGGACGGAGCAGTGGGGGTCCATATTTTTTTCATAACCGCCACGTGTTGGTTTCACTAATGTTGTTCAGGAAGACTCAATGACTACAATGACACCAAAATCTGGTCGATATCTGCTGAGTGTGAAAGCTCACTGTCTCCGATACTGCCGCAGAATTATTTCAGGCAGCGTGAGCATTGTTCAGTGCAATTGAGGCTTATCAATGTTCACCGGGCTTTACTGTCACTCAAAAAATTAACCTAGAAACATCCGAAAGCATCACACGCGAACGTGTCGACACCCATCGCTTCGCTAATAAGAATTTACAAAAAGGCATCGCGAGAGGGGCGGCGGCGTTTGCCCACCGTCCCCGGTCAATTATGATCTTTGTTCGCGTGTCCTCTGTTCGGGAACGGTGCGTGCGTGGCGGCGGCACCATGCCTCCCCATAAATCAACGACGCTAACTCGATTATTCGACGGGAATTATCGACGTGATGTATGTTTTTCCAGGAGACGTCCGGAATGGGGACCGCCGGCGGTCGCGGCACTGGAAATGACGGCGGTTTACGCCGCTGATTGGAAAATCCGGCCCGAAGGACCAACGGTCGTGTTCGAAATTGCCGCGAGTGGCTCTCCCCGGTGATTGAGACCGCTCGACTGCCGTAAAATCACTTCGATTGGTCGTGGTCGATGGAGTGGTCCTGAAAATTGCGGTTTTCCTTCACCAACTGGCTAAAATATGTTCAACATATTGTTCCTCGTTTCCCCTCGTACTTAATATTGTCCAGTTTCATAACAATCATGAATAGAAGTAAATAAAAACACTAGACTCTAGGCTCAGTATCACAGAATGAAATGGTCAATCAAGTGAGACAGATGACGTGATGGCAACGTTGTAACCTCCCTACCTACCAGAAACTCATCTCAATCAGATCGTTATTTTTTATGAAAAATATTGTTTTGAATACTGTTTTATCCACTTGACTGTGGTCACAGAATGTTAGTTAGACAGATAACGTAATTGAAACGTAGTAAGCCCCTACCAATCAGGAAACAACTCATTTGAATCATTTTTGATAACAAAATACTGTTCTGTAGACAATCAGTTATGTCTAATTGACTCTGGTTACAGAATGAAATTTTTTCGCGAGTTAAACAGATGACATAAAAGCAACGTTGTTACCTTCCTACCAATCAGAAAACGACGCACAGCTTTACGCCATTTATTACATTTGAATTATATAAAGTATAATAATATTTTTTAAACAATTACTGTTATATTCTCTTGACTCTGGCCACAGAATAAAATATTACCGCTTGTTAGACAGATGACGTGATGGCAACGTTGTAACCTCTCTACCTATCAGAAACTCATTTCAGTCAGATCGTTATTTTTTATGAAAAATACTGTTTTAAACACAGTTTTATCAACTTGACTGTGGTCACAGAATGTTAGTTAGACAGATGCCGTAATGGCAACGTAGTAAGCCCCTACCAATCAGGAAACGACTCAAAGCTTTACGACATTTCAACTCATTTGAATAATTTTTGATAACAAAACACTGTTCTGTAGACAATCACTGTTATGTCTAATTGACTCTGGTTACAGAATAAAATTTTTTAGTCAGTTATACAGATTACATAATAGCAACGTTGTAACTTTCCTACCAATCAGAAAACGACGCACAGCTTTACGCCATTTTAACTCATTTGAATTATATAAATAATGTTTCGTAAACAATTAGTGTTATACTCTCTTGACTTTGGCCACAGAATGAAATATTATCGATGGTTAAACAGATGACGTGATGGCAATGTTGTTGCCTGCCTACCAATCAGAAAACGGCGCGAAACAGTTTTCATCTTTTCACATTCTTCAGATCTGATGCTTAAAATCTGATCCTTCATTTGTACAGGGTTTCAAGGAAAAAAGAACCATGCATAGTGCCATGCGATAGAGGACCATAAAATATGAGAAAAGGCCCCATGAATATATGTCTGAAACTGCTTCCTTTAAGAAATACAGGGTGTAAAAATTTATGTTTTTATTTGGTTTTTTTCGATAACTTTGGACGAAGAGGTAAGAATTGAACAAAATTTGGCATGCGGGAGTTTTGTATGATTCAGAATCCAAATATCCTATTAATTTTTAGATTACTAATAGAGGGCGCCACATACATGAGTCCTCTACATTTATATCAACCCTTAATTTTGTCTTAAATTGTATGTCATTCTGGACTAGTAGAAGCGATTCCTCTGTCATTTATCAGTACCAACGGTTTCCGGTAAAAACGCATCGAAAAGTTATGATGCGCGCAAATTGTCCAGAAGCGCCAAATAACCTACTTACAATAATAAGGACAAAGCACTTCAATAATTAAATTTTAATAAAAACAGCAAAAGATTGATTAATCAACAAAAAAATTAAATACAGTCGAACCTTATAACGAAAGCGCTAAATTCGCAAAAAAATTCGTTATAAAGAAATTTCGTTATACAGACAACTTGTTTCTACAGCCGGCAATGTTGCTGCCGACTTCACTGATAAATTTAAGTTTATCATTCAAACTTAAGCACGTCCTTTTAGACATTTTCGCACAACTTTTATACTAGCGTGATGGTTAAATTCAAACCAAACAGCCAGGGGTGTATTTAAAACTGTTTCAGAAGGATCTCTCTGCCTGCCGTAATGATTTAGTATAAGTTCGGGATTTATTACGTACGTCCGGAAAGATTTCGGAAAAACCCCACCCTTATACCTTCTTACCAATACCCAACTAAAGAGTGATGTTCTTTGAATATTTCGTTATATAGAAATTTACTTCATTTTAGAGGGTATTTCAACATGGAATTTGGATTTAAGGTGCAATGTCTTGTACGAAATTCGTTATACAGACGTTTGTTATAGGGAAGTTCCTCTGCATTTAGAAGATATCGATTGCTGGCCTTGTGCTTGAATAATAAACTTCAACACTCTGTATTCCTCGAAGGAAGCAGTTTCGGACAGGGCCTTTGGACCTTTTTTTCATATTTTATGGCCCTTAATTGCGTGGAACTTTTTTCCTCGTCACCCTGTATATCTACGCTGTTCCATACGTATCCAGACGGCAAAATGGCAAGATCTCGCTCCATTACACCCTCTCAACGCACCCGGCACTTTCACTCTAGATAAAACCCTCAAAACGTGGGCAATTTCTGTTCCAGCCGCTTTTCCTCGGGCATCAACGTCGCCTGACCGTCATAATTGACCGGAATCCTCAAAGAACCACCGTCTCAGACAACAAAAGTCCCTTACACTCCCTTAGCCATCCCTATCTGCTACCCCCTTTTTACGAAGTCTTTGAAGACCGACACGGTCCACTGCCTCCGTTAAGCACTCCCAATTATTAAAGGACCGAGCGGTCCCAGAACATGCCGCCCAACGCCCACCCTTTGTACCCTTTTACCGCCCACGGGCGCGCGCGCTCTAAGTGGCTTAAACGAGTCCCGGGCTTACGTTTTTGATATTCGGTTATATTTTACAATTAAGCCCGGCGGCCAGCGATTGTTTTATCTTGTAAAACGACCGGCGTTCCGCAAGGATTTGCCTCCTAAGAGGAGGACGAGGTGAAGGATGGCAGGACCCTCGGGCCGGTTGCTGCGGTATCCCTATTTTTCCCGGGCAAGGCGAAAAAGGAAGAGTACGGAGATTTGCATCGGTTGGAATTGTTCGGAACGGGACGCGACGCGGTCGACTTTGATGGAGTTTTATGTCTTGGTCGGAGGGATGTTCTGGAGTTTGGGGGATTTGCGAGAGGTTTAATTGGGGTTGGAGTATGACTAGCTCGATTGTGGAGGTCCTTTGAGTGGTCTTCTTCTTTGACACTATGTCGTTTCCGTTCCGTTCAATGGTTCGTTGCCATTTACTTTTTCGTTCAGAGTTGTTTCAAGTTGAACAGCTTTTTAATGTAGATTCTACGCTTCCAACCCCTTAAACCTCACTCGAAATCTATGAACCTTTTTATTTGACACTGTATCACTTCCAAACTGATGCAAAATCAGTTGATGCGAGTTCTTTTTGACAATATTGTAGGTTTGAACTGATGCGTATCACTTCCAACTAATGTTGTTTTTTGACATAATTAGTTAAATTACACTGAAGTGATTATGGTCATTAAATTATGGATTATTCTTGTATGACTGTCCATTTCCATTTCAATGGCGTTGCTTATCCTATAGCAACAACAGTGTCTAGATATAAATATGGAAAGAAACTATCAGAAGTGCGATATAGCCATACACTCAGATAGTCAAGCTGCTATTAAAGCACTGAGCTCCTACGTCATCGACTCAAAGATGATCTGGGAGTGCCGGAACAAATTCAATGAGGTAGGCAAGAAAAATAAGGTCTTTTTAATCTGGGTTTCCGACCATTCGGGAATCAAAGGAAACGAAGAGACCAATACACTTGCCAAAGAGGGCGCACGAATGTCACTCATTGGCCCAGAACCCTTCTGTGGTATAGGTAAATGTACCTATAAGAAGGAGTTTCTGGAGAAGGAGAAAGCCGAGAAGGAAAAACTCTGTCGGAATCTCCCAGGGATGGATCATTCCACTAAGTTCCTTCGGAACTTTGAAACAGCAAGATCAAAAAGATATCTGGATCTTGGTAAGAAACAATTACACCTCCTCACTGGCCTCACCAGGACACTGTCGCCTCAGGAAGAACCTGTTGAGGATGGGATTGTCGGACAATGACGAGTGTAGGCTCTGTGGAGAGGAAGAAGAAACCCCCATTCATCTAGTCACGGGATGCTTTGCCTTCACAGATATTGGATTTCATCAGATCTCTGCAACTGGAAGGCGAGCTGTGAAGGATGTGGTCAGAACAGCTCTGTAAGGGGGTACAATAAACCATGAGTTCGCAGTGAACTGTAACCCTTTTATAAACTATCATCTATCAACAGTTATCTGTCTTACCCAATTAACCCTTCTTGTTTCTGATCAATATTCCCAACATACTTCTCTCCTATGTTAGGAACAATAGAAGAACAATTGGAAGGTGATGTTTGCCAAAGAAAAGAACTGACAAGAACCCCTTAAGCTCCTAGACCTCGAACATTGACGCAGCTTAGTTTTCATCTATTCTACCTTGAAATTAGTTCAATAAGCAGATGATTTCGAGCAACTATCGCTAGCTCGAAATCTTTATAACAGGAAAATAGGTATAGGGTTAGAACCATGCACATATTGTCCTGCCCAAAATGGCTAAGATGCTCGCTAAGATGTAATAAGTTAGCTGGGTTAGTTTCATACACAGTTAACTAAATATATTTTGTTTTGTGATTGCTAGAAGAATTAGTGTTTGTACTTCAGAATGAGGCTGTTCCTTCTCATATGGTTTCTCTCGGGTCACAAAATTTGGCCGAACAAAATCTAATCAATGCTTACACCATCTTTTTAAGACATCTTAGATTTGGCTCAACTTTGACACTAAGGCCCGATTGCACCGTTCGTCTAAGCAACTGAAAATATTGCAAGGCTCATTATATATTGAACTTTCGGAGACGAAAACCTTGCGGAAAGCAGCTACTCAGGCACGGTTGTAGGAAGATCAATTTTCCTTATCAAATATGCGGATGTAATCACGACGCACAGTCGCTCTAACTTGAATTTGAAAAAAAACCTCGACCAATTTTGTAAACGTTCCGTATATATTTCCGCTTTCAGCCCTCATTTCCTGTATATGAAAAAATAATTCGCAAATCGCCCCTGTTGCCCCATTTTTACGTATAAACAAAGGGTGCAACGTTGCGCGATCGGCATTTCGGGGATTAAAACTCTGGGCGACGAGCGTCGATCTCGATATACACACCGGACAGCTGCCCGGTTTCGGAGATTTCAAGTCCGGATTTTCGGGATTATTTTTTGCATTTCAAGGGAGATTTTCGTGCATTATTGAAAAACGAGGCCGAGGGGCACGTACCGTTCGAAAATAATTTGCGAAAGCGTAACGGCTTTGGTATAGGGACATCGCAATGAGGGATGATCGTTCTTATGGAAATTGGACGGAATAAAAAATTGAAATCTTGCAGAAATTACTCGATGCTCCTGGCGGAATATCAATTTGGATTTTTCGTATTTCCAAAGGTGGAAAACTGTATTCACAGGACATTTTCAATTGAGCGTTCAACACTGAAGTTCGAGTTCTTCTAGAAATGTTGTAATGAACCTGACACATCATTATTCAACTCGAAAAAATTGAATTCCAATCATATTTCAGAAAATGTTATGAACTCATCTAGGTATTTCGACAATAAAGAAGTGTAATGTATGACATTAATAAAAATGACTTCGTACAGAATACAACTCGTTCAAATTGTTGTGGTATTTCATGGAAATCGGCGTTTTGTGAAAAGTGTTTTTAGATAATAACGTTCTATGGTTCAAATAATCGTCCATCTGAAAGTAATATTGGCCGAATTGTTGAAAAATTTCAAGAGAACGGGTTCGGTAGAAGATCGAAAAATTAAAGAAAATCCCTGAGCAGGAGGTTATGAGCGCTAGTTCTTTGGTGGAGCAATATAATTATCACCCCAGAATTTTATATGGCATTCGAGATTGATACGAAATATAACGGGTTATCCATTTCGCGGTTTCGAAAGTATAGGGCTGGAATTCGATATCTGTCAAACGAAGTTTTTTAAAAAAAATTATTTTGTTCAGTTGAAAGTCTGACATTTATGAAAATGGATCGCTTGACTATCGCACAACGCATGAAAATTGTAAAAACCTTATACAAAATGGCGATTCTGCCACAGCCACATATCGTGCTTTAAGAGTAGATTTTGGTTTACATAATCGTCCAACTACGCAAGCAATTGGTAAAATTGTGAAGAAATTTGAAGAGACTGGATTGGTTACAGATATTGTAAGCCCTGTGCATCATCGTTTTGCTCGTACCACTGAAAATATCGCTACTGTAAGTGAAAGTGTTGCCGAAGACCCGAATCTGTCGATTCCTCGTCATTCTCAGGAATTAGGACTGTCTTACGGCACATTATGGCGTATTTTGCATTAAGATCTACACCTACACCCAAATAAAATCCAGCTCACACAACAACTGAAGCCAGCCGACCATTCACATCAACATCGTGGATACGTCGAATGGGTGCTTGAACAACCGGCGGTGGACGGCGATATCAACTGGCCACCAAGATCATGCGAGTTGACACTGCTTGACTTTTTTTTGTGGGGCTACGCGAAAGACCGTGTTTATGCAGATAAACCTTTAACTCTTGAGTAGTTAAAAACCAAAATTCGTCAAGTTATGGCTGAGATACCGCCCAATATGTGTCAAAAGGTGGTCGAAAATTACCTCGAAAGAATCGATGCTTGCAACAATTCGGGTGGTTGTCATTTAAATGATGTAGTGTTTCACACAAATGTCAACGTTCAAACTTTATAATAAAAAGAAATATCATGATAAAAAATATTTTTTATGTGTTTTATTTACGTTTACTTTTGAAACCGCAAAATGGATAACCCTGTATAAATGCAGAATCTGAGCACAACCGGAATTATATTCTGGAAATTATTCGAAAAATTAAATACAAAAATTGAATTATATGGTTCTGATGATGCGATCCTTTTGAAATTCTGCATGAACATTCAGTATATCAGTTTTGATTCACCAAAAAAATTCACTTGATTCGGATATCCTGTTATGAAAATTTAAGATTCTTTTTTTCAATATTCCAATTGAATTTTCTATGGTTCTGTTAACACTATGGCCACAAAATTCTGCATGAACATTCAGTGTATCACTCAGAGGAAGAAGTGTTTACTTCTGAAGTTTCTTCTTTTCAATATTCCAATTGAATGTTCTATGCTTCTGTTCACACCGAGGTTCACACTATGACCACAAAATTTTGCTTGAAGCTTATCATGACCATCTTGCATATGGCCGCAACATGTTTTTTTTTGATGGGTTTCGTTTTGTCTGAGATATTGAGGAACAAACATTTTGAATGGCCATATTTTATGGAAACCTGTACGATTTGGCTGGTTAACGAACTTAACCGAGCCGTTTGGGACCCGAAATCATCCTGAAAATTTCAAGTCTCTAGGACAATCCCTTCGATAGTTATCGTTCTAACGGACGGCCGGACGGACAGAATTGAATTTGTCATCAGTGAGTCTAATCCTATCGTTTGAGAAAAAAAAAATCGAAAATTACAGACATTTGGACAAAACGATATAGCACTCGTTTGAGTAGAAAGATGGCTCAAAATGTGAAAAGTACAGTCGTAGCGGTCGTTCACAAGAAAATATCGATTTGGTTCGTGAAAGTGTTGCTTAAGACCCTGAAATGTACATTAGACGACGTTCACACCAAGTTGAACTAAGCGGGTTCACAGCATGGCTTATTTTACTCGAGGATTTTTTTCCAAAGACATAATATAATATAATAATCAATAATCGACTCCGGAAATAAAAGATGAAACTATTCGTGTAATAAGTGATATAGAGCCTCATTTATGTCAATACTTCATAGAAAATTTCAACAAAAGTGTGGACGTCTGTAGAGCTTCAAGAGGAGACCAGTTGGAAGATATTATTTTTCGTATATAAATACCATAACAAAAATATGTTTGTTTGTTTCTCATTTGTAAACGTCAGTTTCCAAAAACACAATATTAATCAAGGAAGTTTATTTTATCAAGTCACTAACTTGTAAAATTGACAGTTAACTTGTAAAATTTTTACAAGTTAGTAGTATTATTTACATTGAAAGTTGTCAAGTACTTGCTTTCAATTTCATTCATCCTTCTAATCTCAGAGTTCCTGGAACAAATGTATTTCTCAATAAACGTTCTCAAACTATTCAAAAACGATATTCGTACCTTGTTTTATTCTTATCTATTTGTTTTCTTTTTCACGTACTTGCTTCTAATTTCATTTATCCTTCTAATTTCATCGTTCCTGGAACAAATATTTTTAGTAAAACGTTATAAAAGTATTAAAAAAAGATATTCATACCTTGTTTCATTCGGATCTGCCCTTTTTCGTCAGAAATTAGCAAATATTTTCGAATGACTTCCTTCTCGTAAAGCCACTGACAGTTGTCATAATTTTCCGATGTCATAAATAATCATAAATAGCTTACGACATTTGCGACAAATTATTGAGTTTTTTTTGGAATTTATCTCACCTTTTTACAAACGAGAAACAAATAAAATATAAAACAATACACGCAAGGTAACGGGTTTTACTGGCTCAAGGAGGTTATATCCTCCATTCGCCAGTAAAAACCCTCTTACCTTGCTAGTAATGTTATATACTATTGAAACACCCTTTACTTCGACTTAGAATTCTCCATCAGTCCAGAACCCTAACAGAAATCCAGAAAGTGTTATTATCTCATTTCGAAGTCGAAAAAACAGAAAAACTAATAAGAATTCCTCGAGAAAACTTCAGATGGACGCAGAAAAACCTCATTTTCCACGAAACAAGAAATGAATCATTGTTTCCCATCAACATCTGATCGAAAGTGGTTATATAAAGACGCCTAAAGCCCATCTCATCAACGGAATCAGGTCAATATTTGAATAATTTCCAATTTATGTTTACATTTTCGATTGACTAGGGAGCGATTTATTTATTCCTTCCTTCTTCCATTCTCTTCCACTCATTTAAATGACTTTCTTTACGAGGCTTATTCGGATTTACTCTTCAGCCTTTCTGGCTTACGGCCATCATTAAGATTCATCTACGCTCGGAGGATTCTTAATACCCAGAAAAAATTCATTTCGATGGAGATGCCTCGTGTTGTTTCGGTGAAATGAAAAAATTTCAAAACTTATTATGCTTCGGGTTTATTGTTTCAGATTAGGTTTTAAGCTTTTCCGAACTGCTTGGCATGAGCTTTAGTGGCCGACAGATAGGAATATACTCGTAGATTGAGAGAACTGAAGAAAAAGCTTCAGATACGAATAGAATTAGTACAGTCAAATAGGGTTTTTAGCAGGAAAGTTTTGGGGTAGTTTTGATTTTTTCGGTTTTTATGTTTTTTGGGGTGCTGAATCCGAATCTGAGGTTTGCTAACAAAATTTCGTGAGGGAACATTGAAAAAAATACAAAAAAGAGAAAAAATCTCATTCTTTGGCAGTTTTCTGCTTATAACTCGGCAACTATCAACTTTTCGTGAAAAACCTTTCCATACAAAATGAAAGAACATGAAATTTCCTACAAATTGTATAACCACAGCTTGTTCTGCGACAACCCGTTCTGGCTCAAATTAAAGTTGAAAATGAGGTATTTTCTATGACTCAAAAAATGAAAATAAATTAAATTCCGTGGTTCCGATAATGCGAACGTCTTGAAATACTGCATTCAATATATCAGTCTCGAATCACAAAAAAAATTTAACTCGAATCGGATATCTTGTTATGGAAATATAAATATTCTTCTTTTCAATATTCCAATTCAATTTTCCATGGTTCTGTTCACACTATGGCCACCATATTTTGCATGAAGCTTTTTATGAGCATCTTGCATATGGCCGCAACATTTCATTTCGATGGGTTTCGTTTTGTCTGAGATATTGTGGAACAAAAACTTTGAATGGCCATATTCTATGTTTCATAAAACATGGCCATTCAAAATTTCTGTTCCTCAATGTCCCAGATAAAACTAAACCAATCGAAATGAAATGGTGCGGCCAAATGCAACATGCTCATAATAAGCCTCATGCAAAATTGTGTGACGATAGTGTGAAGAGAACCATAGAAAATTGAATTGGAATATTGAAAAGAAGAATCTTTATATTTCCATAACAAGATATCCGATTCGAATTAAATTTTTTTTGTGAATCGAGACTGATATATTGATGCAGTATTTCAAGACAGTATTTCAAGACGTTCGCATTATCGGAACCACGGAATTTAATTTATTTTCATTTATTGAGTCATAGAAAATACCTCATTTTCAACTATAATTTGAGCCAGAACGGGTTGTCGCAGAACAAGCTGTGGTGATACAATTTGTAGAAAATTTCACGTACTTTCATTTTGTATAGAAAGGGTTTTCACGAAAAGTTGATAGTTTCCGAGTTATAAGCAGAAAACTGCCAAAGAATGAGACTTTTTCTCTTTTTTGTATTTTTTTCAATGTTCCCTCACGAAATTTTGTTAGCAAACCTCAGAATCGGATTCAGCACCCCAAAAAACATAAAAAATCGAAAAAATCAAAACTACCCCAGAACTTTCCTGATAGGGGTTCTTTTGAGCACAAATTGACTGGACTAAAAGGGGAAATTTGAATTCGACATTGAAAAATATTGGTACAACTATTTGAGATGACAATTGTAATTCGTCTTGAACGAGGACGAGATTAGCTCGAAGTATGAGTTTAATATTGGTTGATTTCAATCGATTAATATTATTCTCCACTTTCCACATTATTGTATTCATGGCGATGTTACGCATTTAACCTCTGTTAACTGTTATTCATTGCTGTCAATAGAACTGTCAATGGTAACCTCATTGAACATTGACAGATTGAGTATTTTGATCATAGATTAATCTATGATTTTGATCATCTGTTGGTGGTAGCTGGATTCAGTGAATGCATACATTTCGAATAAGGTCTTTGAATACTCGATGTGAATTGGGACATGTTCATCTTTCGAAATATATCCAAAGCACAAAAAAAACTCCACCTAAGCTATTCCCAGAAGAACCAAATCCCAAACCTGCCGTCATATTCCTTCACACATCTCCGTCGTTTCTTATGGACCTCGAAAGAGTTCCCTGACAGCCGCTGACAGACAGACAGACAAACGTCCGACGTATACGTGGAACGTGGCCCTTCCATTCAATTATCGACGGGCGTCGGAAGGAAAATTGAGGAGAGCCGAGTTGTAGACACGCGCCCGGGCGTTAAGTACCCCGTCTTCGAAGCCTGCTCGCGTTTCCGCACACGTAACATGCCGGTTCGGCCGTCTCTGATCAAGAATTATTAGTCGCTATGGCAACTTCGGGACCAATTCACCCCGACGTGGTGCGTTTCTGGATTTTTCTGCTTTCTACGAGGCGGCGTTGGGAATTAGGATATGGGGGTCAGGTCGGGACGTGTGAAAGGCCATTCGATTAGGTTTTTTGTTAATATCGCGAAATTATAAGAAGAAGATTTTACTCTGAGCTTTTTGAAGTATCAAGTTTAATGGGTCGATGACATTGAGATACTTAACAAGCTGCTACTGAGCGAATTTAGTAGCTGATTGTAAATTCGCCCAGTGTAATCGTGTTCACAAGCCAACAATCTGATTGTAAAAAACCTGCAACTAAAGTTGAAAGCTGGGCTACTTTACACGCTAAATCGCTGGCGTTTTGGCTTGTTGGCGTGTAAACAAGCTTTGTGTAATCAGAGTTGCTACTAAACAATCTGTGATTCTCAAATTTAAAAACGTATTTGACATTTATTTCAGATCCTTGACAACGATACAAACATAAACCTCCCGTGGATCGCTAGATGTTGGCTACTCAGCGAGTAGACAGTTTAGCTATGAAAAAAGTTAATTGAATATTCAGAATCGAGTAGCTTTCACAAAATTAATTATTTTCGATAACGAAGCAGAAAATTTCAAAAAAGTTCAAAACCTTCATACATGCTTTGTTAACACTATAGTCCGGTCTATTTAGACCAAAAAATAAGAGTGAAGTCTCAACAAGCTGAATTTCATTGAAATTGTTCAAAATATAATGATAAACAATGTCTAAAAGTTCCCCATCATTCCCCTGTAAGAAAAAATTTAATTCAAGGTCAAAGGTCAAAAAAATGAGTTTTTCGCGATTTTCAGCAAAACGGTAAGATTTATCATAAAAGTACCTCTGGCAAAAATTGTAGATTATAAAATTATCTATAAAAAATGTATCAATACTTTTTTTCTTACGAACCACCGTTTTTGAGATATAACGATTCAAAAAGTTATAAAAGTGCGCTAAGTACACTACCTCATAGGTGGCGTGGAAACGTGTGCATATTATGACGATAACGACTTTTATAACTTTTTCAATCGTTATATCTCAAAAACGGTGGCTCGTAAGAAAAAAAGTATTGATTCATTTTTTATAGATAATTTTATGATCTACAATTTTTGTCTGGGGTACTTTTATGATAAAACTCACCGTTTTGCTGAAAATCGCGAAAAACTCATTTGTTTGACCTTTGACCTTGAATTAAATTTTTTCCTTACAAGTTCTAGACATTGTTTATAATTATGTTTTGAACAACTTCACAGAAATTCAGCTTGTTGGGACTTTATGTAACTTCGATTGTCTAAATAGACCGGACTACTAATCCATAGATAAAAACCTTACGGTCCACTGAAAAATTCCCTGTTTAACCGGCGCTAAAGCAGTGCACGCGGCGATGTCGCCCATCTCTTCGGGGTTATAAAAATACCGCGCCTACTAGATGTCGAACGACACGAGGTATACCTCGCGGGGAGGGCCTTGGACCCGCTGTTTTCGAGAGAAGTCTCGCTACGGGACGCCGTCCGCTTTTACTGCCCCGACACTCGTAATTCCGCAGAGTTACGAACCTCGGAACTGTCAGGTAGAAATGTCGACCGGCGAGGAGAATGTGAGGTTATGTACGCCGCCGTTGAACAAATGACGGCACTCGCAGATGGTCAGGGACGGGCCCTCGTCGTTGTGAAGGTTTCTTGGATGCAGATTTTTTTATTTGTGAACTAGCTGGCGTTGTTTTGACATTAATCTACAATATTTGTAGAAAATACTATTCTACTTTCTGGTTTGATGTTCTGCCCCTGTGGACTGCGAATTTGCGCCCTTCTCTTTGTTCGGAACTTCTTCGTTTTTTACTTTCATTAATTGTCTCTTCCGATTGTGTTGCATGTAACTGCGCCATGTTAACACGCCATTTTTCTGTTGGATTTGTTCGCCTGATCTTTTTGTTCTTCTATCTCGCAAGACTCTAGATTGGTTTATTCTACGACTCATATTTACACTTCTGCGTCTTGCTTGCATTTGGACTATATGGAGAAATCAATACTAAACTTTATCTACGGTTGCGTCTATACTTTACTTTTTCTACGCTTTATTAAAGAGAATTTTAAATTTTAAATTTGACAATAGTTATTCACACCGTCGAAATTATTCAAGTGACATTCATCGTAGCGCACTCTATCATAGCCAACGTTGTGGTTTCTGTGACCGAGAATGAATTTTTCTTGCCTCTTAAGCCTTCCTTAGACCTCGAGGAACATTTCAAGACCAAGATGAGATAAATCCGTTCAACCGTTTTAGAGTTTCAGCAAGACTAACAAACAGCAAGCCCAGAAGCCTTCTGTGGTATAGGACGAGAGGAAAAAACTCTTTCGGAATCCGTTCAGCCGTTTAGGCATGATAGAGCAAAACTCCCAGCAAAAACCATAAAAAAAATCACTAACTCAATTCAGTTTTCTGCCTACTTCCTACTCCCTAAGTACGATGACGTGATCATTTTGATCTTATATCCGTTTTTAGCTAACCATCTATTACCTTACTAAATTTCATCAAAATCTGTTCAGCCGTTTAGACGTGAAAGGGCAAAAGTCCCAACAAAAACGACTAAAAATAACTAACTCAATTTAGTTATCTGCCTACTGTCTACCCCCTAAGAACGATGGCGTGATTATTTATAGCCTATGACCATTTCTAGGTTATCATCTATCACCATACCAATTTTCATCAAAATCCGTTCAGCCGTTTAGGCGTGAAAGAGTAACAGACAGACAGAGTTACTTTCGCATTTATAATATTAGTATGGATAAAGAATGATTCGGACACTTTCGGTTGAAGATTGAAGGTGGAATTCTAATATTTCGTTTCTGTATGGTATTTACGTGTTGGAACGAATCCTTCGAATACTGGATGCTCAAGAGTTATGTTATATGATTAAACGAGACGATAGTGAACACTCATCAAACCACACTGTTACCAGACAGTAGATTGTTAAGGGGATGACATTCCACAGCCACCATAGGGTCTATTGTGAACTCCCATCAGACCTATTTTCGCAATTCCAGAGCTTCAATACACTCCAGTATTTGAGTTCTAGATCTGAGTCTCTTCATGATTCTTCTATCTAAGACATTCTTTGCGCTGGCTCGCAATAGCAAGGCATTCTGTAATTAATGGAAAAGGGGTTTCTCTTCGTCTACACAGAATCTACAATCGTCAGTTTCTGTTAAGCCAATTTTCATCAAATACTTCCTAATGGGTCGACTACATTGACATACTTTACAAGATGCTACTGAGCGAATTTAGTAGCTGATTGTAAATTCGCTCAGTGTAATCGTGTCCACAAGCTTATAATCTGATTGTAAAAAAGCTGCGACTAAAGTTGAAAGCTGGGCTACTTCAAACGCTTAATCGCTGGCGTTTTGGTTTGCTGGCATGTAAACAAGCCGTGTGTAATCACAGTTGCTACTTAACAATCTGTAAGTTCTCATCTACTCGGTGGTTCCTGGTTCTTCAATTTGAAAACGTATTTGATATTTATCTTAGATCCTTGACAACGATACAAACATAAACTTCACGTGGATCGCTAGATTGTTGCATAGACTAACTAACTATTAGTTTGTCTATGGATTGTTGGCTACTCAGCGAGTAGACAGTTTTGTGTGTAATCATCACAATCTCACAAGCTAATTCACTTGCCTCTAAATTCGCTCAGGTGCCGTATTCTCGAGAAGTGATATTCGAAAACGTATACGAACTTCATCGCGCGAGTCCCTGTTTTACCTGCAAAAATGCACACCGCGCAATGAAGTTCGTATACGTTTTGGACTATCACTGGTCGAGAATACGGCACCTGTAGCAGCTTGCGAACTACTCGTATCTCAATGTAATCGACCCATAACGCGACTATGTGCTATAAGGAACATAGTGAGGAGACGTAACTTATTCTTACTGAGTTCCAAATACATCTGCATTTTTAGTTAAAATGATCCAGTCTTGAAAGATTCCTCCATAGAGCTTCTCTTTCAGTTTCTTCTTTCTCTGAAAACTCTTTCTTATGGGTGCATGTGCCTACACCACAAAAGGATTCTGGGCCAGTAAGTGGTGTTCGTGTTCCCTTTCTGGCTAGTGTATTAGCATCTTCGTATTATCTAATTATGGAGTGACCAGAAACCCAGACTAAAGAGACCTTGTTGGTCCTACCCACTTCATTCAATTTTTTGGCATTTCCATATTAGCTTTGAATAGATGAGAGCGAGTTGAGCGCTTTAATAGCAGCTTGATTATCAGAATGGATCTCATGTCACACCCTTCATAGCAACACTGTTACCAACCTAATTAATCACACTGATTCTGCCCAACAAACGTTTTCTTCGCACCAATCGTGAAGCTGCAAGAGTCCATCTGGCTTGGCCGTCGGCCTCTACGTTGGAGGATGAACACCACCAGTTTGGGGTCACCAGAAGCAAGATGGCATTCTGCATTGTTTATGGATGCTTTGCATTAACCAGCGTTCGAAAACAATATTGAATTTTCGGATCTGTTTACATTCACGTCAAAACGCCCGAAATGGATGTGTGTTTCGCCTCCCAAAATTAATTGATTTTATTCGGGTATATTTCCATGCGAAGATTACTTTTTCGACTGCGAAACGAACGAGAGAACAGGCCAATATGGAAACTAACAAATTTACGAGGAGAGACGAGACTGAAGAACTATTTTCATTTATCTTCCAGTTTTTGTGATCGTTGAGAGAGCACAGATGGGAGAATCAGTTAGAGACATGAAAATTGCAAGGATTACAAATGAGTCAGGGTTCTATATCATCCCCGATTGTTTACGAGTTTTTTCCGCGTACAAAACGGAAAATATTTATAGTTTTCCACTCTGTTTCATTTCGCTAATGAAGGGTTTTCCAATAACAGGTGTTATTTTGAATAGCCCGATATTTCGGTAGATGTCACGTTTGAAGCTGTCATTTTTTTATTTTAGGCAAGTAGAAACTACGCCATTAATGAAAATGGAACTATACACGCTTCAAGAACGCATTGAAATTATTAAAATTCACTATGAAAATGGTGAAAATTTGGCAGAGACGGTTCGTAAAACTCGAACATTTTTGGGTCGTCGTGAAGCACCTTGTCAGACCGCAATAAAGAAATTGGTGGAAAAATTAGAGCTGTTGGTGCAAGTTAGTGATGTGAAGAATATAAAACGCGCGCACGTCGCTCAAGAACAGCGGAGAATATTGCTGCTGTAGCCGAAAGTTTTTAAGAAAACCCAGGTTTGTCCATTCCTCGTCGTTATTTGGAACTAGGCATTCCACAAACGTCATTACACCGTATTTTGCATTAAGATTTGGATCTTAAGGCTTTTATGCTCAGTTGCAGGAACGTCCATTAAAATTTAAAGGTCCATTAAACCCTTAATCCTCCATTAGTTCCTTGTAATAATGGAGGATTAAGAGTTTAATGGACCTTTAAATTTTAATGGACGTTCCTGCAACTGACACATAAAGTTCAGTTAACACAAGAACTCAAGCCGGCCGATCATCAACAACATCGTGTCTTTGCTGATTGGGTCGTTGAATTGCATGAAAACGATCTGGACCGTGTTATCTCTCGAAGAGGTGATCACAACTGGCCACCGAGATCTTGTGATTTAACACCTTGCGACTTCTTCCTTTGGGGCCACGTGAAAGAGAAGGTCTACGCCAGTAGCCCAGCTTCGATTCAAGACCTCAAAGATAGAATTCGTGAGGCTATCGAGGACATAGGATAGCTAATTTGCGATTTGGTTATGGAAAATTTCATTAAAAGGATATGGTCCTGTAAGCGTGGTCGTGGTGGTCATTTGCCTGATGTTATTTCCACTATTAACGGCATAGCTTATTCTTTATAATGAAACTAGCAGACCCAACAGACGTTGTTCTGTATACACAAAAATTCATTCAATTCGATTCAGCCGTTTAGTTGCATAGTAGATGAATAACCTAAATAACGACTACAGCGCCATCTGTTGATCTGATTTGTGATCATAAAACATACGGGCATCGGCAATCCAAAATACATTCATACGTCCCTCACACTTCGGTACCTTCTCCTACCCGCCTAGTGCCTACCTCGGAGACGCATTTTGGTGCGATTTCATATTCAACCTGCCATATCTTTTGATGTATTCATCATAATTGAATGATGTAAAAGGCAATTTTGTTCTAAATTAAATACTGGGTATGAACGACGTATTGAATAAGGATCAATAGCGTATTCATAAAAAAATACTCCCAAATAATGCATAATTTCGAGAAACCTTGAAAGATAGATATATGCTATCGCGGACTTTTTGTAGAAATTGAAGAGGTACATTTCCGTCATACATTGTTTCCATGTACGTCTACGGTTTTTGCAGCTCACCTGAAAATAGCTGATTTTGGTACTCATATTTATTATCATTGAAGTTATAGTAGGTTTCCTCAATTTTCTCGGGTGAAAAGTATAGCCTATGTTACTCAGGGATAGTGTAGCATTCTAAGGGTGAAAGAATTCTTGAAATCGGTCCAGTAGCTTATGAGTTAACTCATATCAAACCCACAAAACATACAAATCTTTCCTCTTTATAATATTAGTATAGATAAACGTCCGATCATTCATATTGAAAGATGGCATTTTTCTTTGAAAATCAAAATAACACATCTCATTGGAAAACTCTTTAGTTGAGAGAGCATATTGGGGGAATCGGTTAGAGACATGAAAATTGCAAGGATAACGAAATGAGTCAGGGTTGTATATCATCCCCTATTGTTTCCGAGTTTTTTTCCGCGTGCAAAACGGAAAATATTTATAGTTTTCCACTCTGTTACATTTCGCTAATAGCTTAGGGGAGAGTAAAACCTCGTGTCAGTGGGATTTGCCATTAATGCCATTAAAAATGTTTGAATAATTAAAATTTTCATCTGCATCGGATGAACCACCCCCCTAAACCTGGCCAATTTGTCTAAATACCAAGTTTAATCAAACTGTCGACACGTCTTCTTTCGAGGCCATTAAGTGGTGGAGACCTCTTATTGACCCCAGTTTAGCTAAGCTAGATGATGAAACTACTAAATATTAACGAGACCTAATGGGCTATTCTGGCCCACGAGGAGGAAATAACCTCCCTCTACCCCTCTTCTAAAACGCAACAACGAGAATTAGGGTCAACTGAAGTGTATTTAAATGAAATGAATCCACTCGGATAGGGGCTGATACAAAAGGGTTGATGTTGAGAGTCGTTTCACGATAATTTCGTCGGAATGGTATCGTTTTGACGGGGCATAACTACCCTTTGTAGTCCGGTGGAGAAGTTTTGATATAGGGATGAAACTGAGGGAGATGATGTCTATGAGGTCAATGAGTATTTCCAACAGAGTGCGTTCTGGATACGGCGAAAAACAAAGGGATGGGGGTTGTAATTTTTGGGCAAAAAGTTCATCCCGACAATAATACACTCAACGGCAAAATAATTGATCCACTCAAAAAATTAAATCTATTGAAATATTAACTGTTAGGATTCTACATTTCTAGAAAACTTTTTAGGTTTTCACTCCCAGTCTCTGAAACAGAAATAATTTTCAATTAAGATGAAATGCTCCTACGAAAATCTTTGCACTTATTTGTCAAGGGCAAATTGGTATTGAAAAAATTGTTACTTAACAGTAAAACTAAAAAAGAAAATAAATTAAAACTATAAAGTAAAGTTTCGGTGTCTATATCAGCCACCTTCTTCAGACAAACTTGTAAAATCTTCGGAATTGTGCATAGACTTATAAAAGAATGGGCAGGACGTGTGAGAGAGAATATTGACTTCAGACAAGGATAGAATAATATTAGTGCGAAGCACAGAACATATAATAAAAACAATGAATCGCATTAGATATTTTTATGTTCTGTGAGTTTTCCAACATTATGAGAGAGAGATACTATGAAGGATGGATAATATTAGTTTAGTTTAGTCTATGCACTACACCCATCCTTCACAGTATCTCTCTCTCTTATTTGGTAGCACGAAACTTAGTGCGAAAGTCACGTGACGCTCTGGCCATCCTTTTATATGTCTATGGAATTGTGTGTTTTTTCCATGGACCTATAATACTAACTGGACGTCGAACTTCCTTACTGTCACGTAGAAAAAAGTGAGGCAAATGGCCGCCATCTGCAGTTGGAGTGAACCACAAATATTTTGATGTTTTATGCCATCTGTGCTCGAACTTTGATTGAAACATAGACGTTCCTTTGAAAGAAGTGATGAAAAACGAACTCTTTATATTAGTGTTCTGTGAACTCTGACATTTCGGTCTATTAAAATTATAAATATTTTCGATTCTTGTGATTAGTTAAAAAACAATATTGGTAATCCTATCATTTTGATTCGTTGAAATAAAATAAATAAAGGAATATTGGTAATCCTAATATTTAAATTCATAGAAAAAGTGACATCTCTCAAAATATTTGTGGTTCACTCCAAACTGCAAATGGCCGCCGTTTGCCTCAAATTTTTGACAGGTTCGCCATCTAGTTAGTATTATAAACCAATGGTTTTTTCATTTGCAGCCTAATTGACATTTAAAGTTGTCAACACTTAGAGATGTTGATTTATTTAATTTTCAAATTCCCGATGTCATTTCTTCTTCAATAATGGAATGCTCCTGCTTAAATCTTTACACTTATTCGCCA
This sequence comes from Propylea japonica, assembly GCA_013421045.1. Classification (NCBI taxonomy): domain Eukaryota; kingdom Metazoa; phylum Arthropoda; class Insecta; order Coleoptera; family Coccinellidae; genus Propylea; species Propylea japonica. The sequence continues at coordinate 78,072,951 of CM024243.1, forward strand.
GGAGCAGATAAAATAAGAAGAATTGGTTCCAAATTCAACATAAGAACTGTTTTCAAAAAACAAAATGATTTGAGATCCATTCTAACCAGAACGAAACCAATGAATGAGACACAAAAATCAAGAAATTGTGTTTACAATTGTCCCTGTATATGTGGAAAATCTTATACAGGAGAGACATCAAGACCTTCAGAGATAAGAAAACGGAAACATAAGAACAACAAAAAAAAATAGAGACATTACAAGATCACAAATCGCTGATCACGTATGTTCAAATAGCGGAGATCATATAATGAACTGGAACAACACAAAGATCCTAATGACGAATCCTGATAATTATAAAAAAAAATAATGTAATCCACATGTGTTTTGTTAGATGAAGTAGATAATTTGGCTACTTGTTCTGTTGGAATAGATCGTATTTGGATTCATTTATTGAAGAAAGAAATGACATCAGGAAATTTCGAAACTAAATAAATCAACATATCTAAGTGTTGACAACTTTCAATGTCAATTAGAATGCAAACGGAAAAAAATACACAATTCCAAAAATTTTACAAGTTTGTCTGAAGAAGGAATCTGATATAGACACCGAAACGTTGCATTATCCTTTTCATTTATTTTCTTTTTTAGTTTTACTGTAAGGCAACAAGTTTTCAAAACCAATTTGCTCCTGATAAATTTTATCTCATTTAAAAAATTTCAAATCATTTCTGTTTCAGAGACTGGGAGTGAAAACCTAAAAAATTTTCTAGAAATGAATTCAAATTGTTTGTGTTATTTCATTATTTTAATGAATATTAAGTCATTTTAACTTACCATTTGCTGAACAAAATGACAATGATGCAACTTTTCAGCCATTCAACAGAAGGCCTTTTCAGGTTTTTACCATTCAAACTCCTTTTTTGCAAATTCAAAACGAAATTAGAAAATACACATCAAAATATAAAACCAAGTATCGAATATATCAAAAATTCATATTTGTAACCCTGAAACCAGTTCAAATGTGCTTTTCAAAAGATATCAGCTCATTTTCAACGAATTCAAATGAACCAACTTGTATTTTTCATGTTTTATTTTTTCATCAAGTGAATACGTTTGAAAGCTCCTTCCGTCCATTCATCTTCAAACAAGATTTCCATTTGATGTATGAAAAAAATCTCATTTAAAACCTCTATAATCATAATACCCCCAATAAACATCAAATTCGTCCGAAATGATCGAGACAAAAAGCAAACGGTGACATTTTCAACGAAATATCTCGCTGCCATGGAAACATATTCTCCTCTTCCCCTACACCTCCCCTATCTCTTTTTCATGCCGCATCATGAATTTTTATTGGATCATTGGGATTATTTAAATATCCCTCCGTCATTAACGTGAGGCTGTTGAGGAAGGAGGGGATTTCCCCACACGAAAAAATCATTCTTTTGTTGCCTCGGCTTTCTAGATTTACATTTCAATTCTACCGCCTTTCTCTGCCCATTTCGTCGAAGTGGCCGTAGCAGATTGCATTAATCTGATTTATAATCAATCGGATCTAAGTCTGAAAAGTAGGAGGCCATGCGAAGCGACCAGCTGTATACGCAAGTGGGAGATTTTCGCCCGAGAAGACTGTTATTATTATTTTTCTCGTCGCATAAGCTGAAACAGATGTTGATTTGTCGTTGTAACTTGTTTTATTAATATTTATGGATTGGATTGACTGGTAGTGGAATTATTGCTTTGGTTTTGTCCGAGTTGACTCGCGATCGAAGCCGGCATGAATGATGAATAAATATTGTGTTTTATACACGTGTCAAAAGTTTTCAATGATCAAAATTTATAAGGATGCGTTGCAGCATAAAGAGTCTGGTAGATGGAGATACTTCTTCAGGCAATTATTGCAGGACATAAATATTTGTTAGGCTACCTTCGGATCATCTTTTTCTTCTCTGTGGTCTTTCAAGGATTGACTAAATACAGTGAACTTTTAACGAAAGCGCTAAATCCGCAAAAAAAACGTTATTAAGAAATTTGGTAATACAGAAAATTTGTTTCTATAGTCGGCAATGTCGCAGTCGACTTCGCTGATAAATTTAAGTTTATCATTCAAACTTGAGCACTTACTTTTCGACATTTTCGCACAACTTTCACACTAGCGTAATGGTTAGATTGAAACCAAACATCTAGGGGTGTATTTAAAACTGTTTCAGAAGGATCTTTCTGGCCGCTGCAATGATTTAGTTGAAGGTCATTACGTACGTCAGGAAAATTTCGGAAAAAAACCCACCCTTATACCTAACTTCAGTATCGTGATATTCTTCTCCTACCACGCCTGCGATAAGAACGTTTTTTGCATACAGACTCTCTCATCTGTAGAAAATTTATTTTATTTATTTATTTATATAACATTTTTTGTTGCGCAAATCACTTGTATAATCACCACTTCGAAGTTGTCCACTTAAAGGTAGACACCCTGTATAGAGATTCGATGGGTCGAACCGAATGAACCCTTATGGCTTCCGAAACCCAAGCAAAAAATAATTAAATAAAACAAAATACACATCCGTAGTTTATTCCAAGTAAAAATAAAAATGTGTATCTTTCATCATCAACAATAATTGTAGTTCAGTAGTGGGTAAACCGCAACCCCAAAAACTGTGTTATTTTTTATTTCTCATCCCGCTTCCCTCAATTCAATTACAAATCCACCCCATCGGAATTAGTTAACAACTCATCAAAAGGATACTACAGTCAGTCTTCCCATCCCATTCACCAACGCATACACACACACCTGATTTGCATTTAAACAGCTCCCCAATTAATACCTACTATTTTCAAACGCTCGCCTCTATTCGAACCATCGACATAACTCCGTGTCTGAACCCTCCACAAAGTGCTAATCTCCTTGAATATACACGTGGGGGACCCTCCAAATTGAATGCTACTCCGCGTCCCCAACGCTCATGCGCCCCGCATACGCAAAACCACCGCCACCCTCGAACTTTTCGCAGTCAAAGCACGTAAAAAACAAATTCGAAACGGCGCGAGGTTAGTTCGTATCATACACCCGTAACCGTAAAACATAAATGGATTTGTCGATCTAAGGAAACAATTTACATTTTTCTCTTTATGGGGGATGATTTTCGTACCGACCCCCTCATATTATTGTGAGGGGGGCCCGTTATATAGGTGACGAGGTGAATTTAATTAATGCGGGTTTTGATGGGGGGCCTCCTAAATCGGAAGTATCATTTTCGTGACGTATTGCGGGATATTTTTTGACAGTTTGAATTTACTTTGAGGGCTTATGGAGCTCTTGTGATGATATAGGAGGAGGGACTGGGGTTAATTTTATGGAGGTTTTTATTCGTTCGGGGAATGCGAGGGTGAATTTTGGTGTGGCATCGAGAAAATACAGGGTTGTCGTTAATATAAGAATTTTTATGGCAGATAGATAAAAAAAATCATTAAAATATATCACTTCATTCCAATCTAATTAAATTTACCAAACATTCAAATATTGTCTACAAGATTATTACTTGAGAGTACGTGCGGCCGTTTTGCTATGACGATTGAGTAAAGGGTTTTCGAATAAGGGGTGTTATTTTGATAATCAGAGAAAAAAATGCCATTTGTCAATATAAATGATCGGATGTTATTTCATTATGGAAGAAGAAAGAAACTATTCCGTTAATAGTGGAAAACAACATCAGGCAAATGACCACCACGACCACGCTTACAAGACCATATCCTTTCAATGAAATTTTTCATAACAAAATCGCAAAGTGCCTGCTTGTTCTCGATAGCCTCACGAATCCATCTTTAAGGTTGAATCGACGCTGGGCTATTGGCGTAGACCTTCTCTATGACGTGGCCCCAAAGGAAGAAGTCGCAAGGTGTTAAATCACAAGTTCTCGGTGGCCAATTGTGATCACATCTTCGAGAGATAACACGGTCCGGATCATTTTCATGCATTTCAACGACCTAATCAGCAAAGACACGTTGTTGTTGATGATTAGCCGGCTTGAGTTCTTGTGTTAACTGAACTTTATGAGCCTTAACATCCAATTCTTTATGCAAAATACGGTGTAATGACGTTTGTGAAATGCCTCATTCCAAAGAACGACGGGGAAAGGACAAATCTGGGTTTTCTTCAACATTTTCGGCTACAGCAGCAATATTCTCGGCTGTTCTTAAGCGACGTGCACGGATTTTATTCTGGCTTGTCCCAACAGCTCGAATTTTTCCACCAATTTCCTTATTGCGGTCTGACAACGTGCTTCACGACGACCCAAAAATGTTCCGAGTTTTACGAACCCTCTCTGCCAAATTTTCACCATTTTTATAGTGAATTTTAATAATTTCAGTGTGTTCTTGAAGCATGTATCGTTCCATTTTTATTAATGGCGTAGTTTCTACTTGTCAAACGTCAAAAAATTCTCATTAAGCTCACATGTTCTTTACATAAAAATAAATGAAAATCATTCGCCTAACCGAATTCATGGCCTTTTGAACAGGTTACGCTCCGAGTGCCGGACCATGTAGCTTCGATATTTTCGCATTTTCCTCCTCGGTGCAAGAACATATAATGAAGATGTGTCAAACCAATCAAACGAAATCGCCTCCGGCAAAAACTAAACAGCGTATACGAAACTGAATAAAATCCATTTAAAACTCAAAAAACTTAATTGCACATATACTCATTCATTCCAGAGTAATTAGGACCATGAGAGAGACCGTAAAGATTAAAAAAAATACCCGACCATAGAGTTTTTCATTGCTGCTCTTCTCCGTTTCAACGGATGGCCTTAGCGCTTCTAATCCCAGAGGTTGGTGTTTTCGGGCTCACTGAATTATACTTGGTTTAGTAGAGTTTTTTTTCAGCACGAAGATGAATGTTTTATTGATGTTCTTCACGCTACGAACGACGTTGTTAATTATGGTCCCGACGTAAAAAGTATGTATTTCGCTAACAGCTTCAACACTGGCGTCTGCCGAAGGAGGGCAATTTTCTTCATATCGTTCGTGAATATTTTTTCGAGGTGAAGGTGGAAGATATATAACTTCTATTTTATGAAAGCTTTGTTTGGCCAAGAGATGATTCTGTTGAAATATTGTAACTATAACTGAATCAGGTTGGCACCACTGGAATATCTCTATTGATAAAAATTGTATGCTGTTCGTAAGTCTCCCTAAAACTAGAGAACGACTGAACGGATTCATCTTATCATGGAAGGTTAAAGAGGTGGGAAGAATAAATCATCGGCCACAAGAACCACATAGAGTGCGCTGCGATGAATATCGCTTAAATAATTTTGACGGATCGAATAGCTTTGCCAAGTTTAAATTTTAGAATTCTCCTGAATAAACCGTAGATAAAGTAAAGTATACAAGCAATCGTAGATCAAGTTTTGTATTGATTCTTCAGTACTGTCAAAATGTCATTAAGACGCAGAGGGTCTCAGTTGACTCGTAGAACAAACTATTCTAGAGTCTTTCGAGATAGAAAAGCACAAAGATCAGGCGGAAAAATCCAACAGGAAAATGCAGATGTGCGTGTTAACATGGCGAAGTTACGTACCACACAATCCCAAGAGGCAAGAAATGAAAAGAATCGACGAAAAAGATTTGAACAAAGAAAAGGACGCAGATTCGTAGTCGATAGACGCAGAACTTCAAACCAGGAAAGAGAAGTATTTTGTACGAATAATGTAGATTAAACTATTAAACAAACAAAACAACGTCAAGCGAGCAGCTACTCTATTTCTATACTAGCAGACCCAACAGACGTTGTTCTGTATACACAAAAATTCATTCAATTCGATCGAGCGTTTAGTTGCAGAGTAGATGAATAACCTGAATAACGACTTCAGCGCCATCTGTTGATCTGATTTGTGGTCATAAACATACGGGCATAGGCAATCCAAAATACATCATACAAAACATCCCTCACACTTCGGTACCTTCTCCTACCCGCCTAGTGCCTACTCGGAGACGCATTTTGGTGCGATTTCATCTTCAACCTGCCATATCTTTTGATGTATTCATCATAATTGAATGATGTAAGAGGCAATTCGTTCTAAATTAAATACTGGGTATGGACGACGTATTTAATTGGAAGGATCAATAGCGTATTCTAAAAAAAATACTCCCAAATAATGCATAATTTGAGAAACATTCGGATACCTTTAAAAGGTAATACCGAGTAAACCTTGAAAGATAGATATATGCTATCGCGGACTTTTATGTAGAACTATTGAAGAAGTACAGTTCCGTCATACATTGTTTCCATGAACGTCTTACGGTTTTTGCAGCGCACCTGAAAATAGCTGATTATGGCTGATTTTGGTACTATATTATATCATTGAAGTTATAGTCGGTTTCCTCAATTTCTCGGGGTGAAAAGTATAGCTATGTTACTCAGGGATAGTGTAGCATTCTAAGGGTGAAATAATTATTGAAATCTCTAGTAGCTTATGAGTTAACTCGTATCAAACCCACAAACATACAAATCTTTCCATTGACATGATAAAATATTTTCATTTATTCGAAGTTTTTAAATGAAACTTGAATAATTTATTCTCTATTACAAATACTCGTAATACTTAGCACTAACATCCATATTTATACAACTTCATTGATATATTCCAGGATCAACAAACAAAGACATCAAAGACATTTCATTTGAAATAGTAAGTTGATTGCATTTTCAATGAAACTGCGATTAATTGCATTATTCCAATTTCCAATCATTCCCTCGAGTTCTAACTCTTCCATCCCGCAAATGCAATGGAAATTCTCCGCAGTGACGTCACATCTCGATGCGCGTCGGCATATCGGGTTTGTGTATCGTGCTCGGAGACGCAATTCGATTTTGGTGCGATTTCATCTTCAACCTGCCATATCTTTTGATGTATTCATCATAATTAAATGATGTAAAAGGCAATTTCGTTCCTATTAAATACTGGGTATGAAGGACGTATTTAATGGATCAAGATCAATAGCGTATTCATAAAAAAATACTCCCAAATAATGCATAATTTGAGAAACATTCGGACACCTTTAAAAGGTGATACTGAATAAAACTGAAAGATAGATATATGCTATCGCGGACTTTTTGTAGAACTATTAAAGAGGTAGATACATTTCCGTCATACATTGTTTCCACGTACGTCTTACGGTTTTCGCAGCGCACCTGAAAATAGCTGATTTTAATAATTATATCATTGAAGTTATAGTAGGTTTCTTCAATTTTCTCGGGTGAAAAATATAGCCTATGTTACTCAAGGATAATGTCGCATTCTAAGGGTGAAAGAATTATTGAAATCGGTCCAGTAGCTTATGAGTTATCTCATATCAACGCCACAAAACCCAAAACATACAAATCTTCCTCTTATAATATTAGTATAGATGAACTTTTGGTTTAAATGAAATGAAGATTTCTTTCACTTCTCCGAAAAATACTCAACATTTAATATAACCAGTATTGTAGAGCTTACTCTGTGAATCTACTCCTTGAAAGATACTCCTCAACACTTTCGTATAATACCGAAAGAAACCCCCTATTCTCTTAGCTACTAATAAGAAACATTCCTAAAGAAGTAGTAGCCGGGGATCGATCGAAGAAAACCAATTTTCATGCAACTTCCTTCTAATTGAATTCCGTTCAACACCGAGAACATCGGGTTCTCCGAACAAAAATTCCGGTACGTCTGAAGTATTCAACAGATAAGCGGAAACGCCGGGGAAAGAACCAGCGAGGTCGGTCTCGGTTTTGGCGTAGCGGCGGCGAAAAAAAATGAAAAATTTACATCATCCCCAGTAATTTATGTTCCTTATCTCTGGCTAATTCCTTCGGAGCCCCGGGCGCATCTAGCAGGCGGAGATGGTCCCCCTTTTCGGATAGGGTAGCGGTGCATCTGGAGGACTCGAGACTTTCGAAAAAAATACTCATTTCGTCGTATTTCTTCGGATCTGAACCAGTGAGAAGTTGTTTGAGTGTTTCCCCAACATCTCTTGACAAGTAGGAACGACACCATAAATAAAAATGGAACGATGCACGCTGCAAGAACGCATTGAAATTATTAAAATTCACTATAAAAATGGTAAAAATTTGGCAGACACGGTTCGTAAAACTCGAACATGTTTGGGTCATCGTGAAGCACCTAGTCGGACCTCAAAAAAGAAATTTGTAGAAAGATTCGAGCTGTTGGGACAAGTTAGTGATGTGAAGAATAAAACCCGTGCATGTCGCTCAAGAACACCCGAGAATATTGCTGCTGTAGCCGAATTCCATCGAAAAATCATCTTGAGTGATGAGGCTCATTTCCAACTCGGTGGCTTCGTCAACAAGCAAATTGTCGCATCTGGGGCTCGGAAACCCAAGAGTTATTGTTGAAGAGCCTCTATCCTCAGAGTGGACTGTTTGGTGCGGTTTAGGTCCGGCGGAGTCTTGGACCTTACTTTTTCGAAAATGAGGCTGGACCAACAGTGAATGAATTGCGCTATCGAGAGATGATTAATGAATTTTTATGACCGAAATTGGATAGTATGGATCTGGACAACGTTTACTTTCGTTTACAACGAAACCGTTGATATTTGCGGGAAAGTTTCCGAGCCGTGTTATCTCTCCAAGAGGTGATCACAATTGGCCACCGAGATCTTGTGACTTAACACTTTGCGACTCATTTCTTTGGGGCCACGTGAAAGAGAAGGTCTATGCCATAACCCAGCGTCGGTCGATTCAAGACCTCCAAGATGGAATTCTTGATGCTATCGAAGACATAGGTTAGCCACTTTGCGATTTGGTTATATAAAATTTCATTAAAAGGATATGATCCTGTAAGCGTGGTCGTGGTGGTCATTTGCGTTGTTATTTACCACTATTAATGGCATAGCTTTTTCTTATAATGAAATGAACATCCGATCATTATATTGAAAAATGGCATTTTCTTTGAATATCAAAATAACACCTCTTTTCGGAAAACCTTTATATGCTCGAACTGAAAAAGAGGAAATGGGAAAATATCGAAGCTAGACGCTTTTTAATCTTGTTTTGTCACCAATGATCGATCGATACCTCTAATCTCTCGAAAAAACCGAGACCAAAGTTTTTTCAATCATTCCCCTGACAACCCTTCGTTGAAAACTTATAAAAACCAACCCTTCTGAAACTGACACTTTCGTCAGGTTTTTTTCAATTATAAAGTACCAATCTCTGAAATTGATTTTTTTCCAGTGGGTGGAAGAATCCTTCACCAACTTCCAGAAAGCAATTAATTGGCGGTTCTTACGTGGTTTGCGATGTCGCCTACAACAACGTTAACAATTGGCTGTGGACACCCTTCATCGACAGAGGGGTGGCTAATAGAATCTACATTGAGATCAAGTTTACCATCAGAGATTGCAGCCTTTTCCAGGTGAGTTTAACTTTTATTTTTGTTCCCAAACTGTTTCGTTGGGCCTTGAAGATTTATCTTCATTCCAAGAATACAGGGAGTTACATATTGTATGTCACAACTAAGAGGATGAATCTACGTATAATTTCAAGAAAAAAAGTCTATATGAACATGGGTCCGCAAAAGCTTCGTTACGGAGCTACAGGGTGGTTGAAATTCACGAAAAAAAATTGGAATGCGAGCTATTTTCAACAGTCTCCATCATTGCACGTCCTGAATATTAACTAGAATCTACAGGTTGCTTTATTTTTCGGAGCCATTTCTCCTTTTTGCCTCTCAAACTTTTTTGCGGTATGCCACTGATCAGTATCAAACAAGTTTTTGATATTTTCGTTCAATTTAAAAACTTTTTTGATTTTTGTAATTTTATCGTATCTCTTACCGTTTTCGAGTAAAAAATTATTGAACGATTGTACGTTATTCGCTATATAAAAGAAATAATAAAAATACTCGATAGGTGTACCCAAAATTTGCTTTTATATTGATAACTCGTCATCTGAGACTCAACTTAAGCTTATTCAATATCAACATACAATCGTTCAAAAATTTTTTACTCGAAAACGGTTAGAGATACGATAAAATTACAGGAATCAAAAAAGTGTTTGAATCTAACGAAGAATTGATTTACGTTGATCAGAGTTATGAAGAAAAACACACTGTAGCTCCGTAACGAAGCTTTACGGACCCATGTTTTTATAAACTTTTTTCTTACACGAACTAATTCAGTAAACCGCAATAATTGAAATTCTATCGTGAGTCAGCTACGGTGCTTTTGAGTAGTTTCAGTAGCGCTCAACTTAGTATCTACAAGAATATAGCGCCATCTTCTGGCGAACCTATTTATTGTGATGTAAAACGGCGAGAATATTATATTATATTCAGTTGCTGAGATGAAAAAATGTAGTGGAGATAATCCGAATATGCCCCTCTCGTTTTCGAAAACTAATGTTGTTTCCAAACTTGGAAAATTAACAACTTTCCACTCTCGGAACCGAACTGCTCCGGAAAAAGTAGAAATCCCCAAAATGGCTCGCCGTAAGAAAACAGCCCCAATCGGCAATCATAGTCATCCTCAAGTCAGCTATACGGTGTATTTTAGACTCTCCAGAAACGCTGATTTCAGTATTTACCAAATTACAGCGCCATCTTCTGGCGAAGCAAATTGATCGTGATGTAAAACGACGAATCCCTACAAATAACGAGTTGCTAAGATGAAAAAGGGTAGTAAAGATAATTAGAATCTGCCCTGCACGTTTTCGAAAACTAACGTCGTTTGCAAAGTTACTAACTTTCCACTCCCGGAACCGAATTACTCCGGGAAAAAGCAGAAATTCCCCAAAATGGTCCGCCGCAAGAAACTGGCCCAATCGAGTTACCAAAAGGGTGGTCTGAGTACAGACGGCAAGAAGTGAATTTTTTTTGTATCTTCACCCTTCACAAGTCATCTTCAACAATTGAAATCCAATTGTAAGTCAGCTGCGGTGGTTTAAGACTCTTCAAAAAGCGCTGACTTCAGTATTTACCAGATTACAGCCGCCATCTTCTGGCGAAGCTAATTAATCTTGATTGTAAAACGACGAATCCCTACAAATAATGAGTTGCTAAGATGAAAAGGGTAGTAAAGATAATTACAATCTGACCTGCACGTTTCGAAAACTAACGTCGTTTCCAAAGTTACTAACTTTTCACTCCGGAACCGAATTACTCCGGGAAAAAGCAGAAATTCCCCCAAAATGGTCCGCCGTAAGAAACTG
>CM024243.1:78084244-78123993 GCA_013421045.1 Propylea japonica
TTTTTATGAAAGGAAAATATTTGGTTTGTGGCTATTCCAGATAGTTTTTGTTTTTTATCTATTATCTTGTGACTGATCGATTAACAACCTCCAAAAGATAAAAGATAAAATAAAAGAGGAGAAATAATCTCAAATAGTATACCATGCCAAATATGTCCTTCCATAAAATCAAACCTTGGAGAACAAAAATATAAACTTAATGTGACATTCCCAACTGTCAAACTTAGACAACACTTGCGAAATTTCAACTTGAAGCTGATGAACACCAGTTATATAGGTAAACTTGAGTTTTCTTGGACTTATTATGAAATTTGAAAGAATCATGACAAGCAGAATGAATTATTCTTGAAACAAGGTTATTTTCATCGAACTGTGATACAACGGCATGGAAATTCATTCATTCAGTTGAAACAGTGGCATATTCAAAAGATTTACGTGAGATCAACTGCGAATAATGTTTTTGTCTTCCTTGAATCAAGAATCATGAACAGCTTAACTCAATGAATATCCAATAATTCGATGCTTCAGGCTGCCCGTAATTCTCAATTCGAGTACTTTAGGATGCTTACGACACTCCTTGAATTTCGCCACTACCAATGATGAGAGAAGGATAACAACATTATCCGCAGTTGATCATTCATTTCGTCAGACAAGCACAGAAATTTTTCAAATATGTATACCACTGTTAAAAAAGACATCGAAATTCTCTCTGAATGAACTTGAATTGCCGATTTTTCATGTCTTTGATTGCAACATACTCGATACAGTTTACGTATTCCTAAAGCTGTATACATAAAGGTTTTTTCAATAAAAGGTGTTACTTTGAATAGCCCGATATTTCGGTAGATTTTACGTTTGAAGCTGTCTTTTTTTGACGTTAGACAAGTAGAAACTACCCCATCAATAAAAATGGAACGATATACGCTTCAAGAACGCATTGAAATTATTAAAATTCGCCATAAAAATGGTGAAAATTTGGCAGAGACGGTTCGTAAAACTCGAACATTTTTAGGTCATCGTGAAGCACCTTGTCGGACTGCAATAAGAATTTGGTGAAAATTCGAGCTGTTGGGACAAGTAAGTGATGTGAAGAATAAAACCCGTGCACGTCGCTCAAGAACAGCCGAGAATATTGTTGCTGTAGCCGAAAGATTTCGAGAAAACCCAGGTTTGTCCATTCCTCGTCATTCTTTGGAATAAGACATTCCACAAACGTCATTACACCGTTTTTTGCATAAAGATTTGGGTCTTAAGTTCAGTTAATACAAGAACTCAAGCCGGCCGATCATCAACAACGTCGTGTCTTTGCTGATTGGGTCGTTGAAATGCGGACCGTGTTATCTCTCGAAGAGGTGATCACAATTGGCCACCGAGATCTTGTGATTTAACCCTTTGCGACTTCTTCCTTTGGGGCCACGTGAAAGAAAAGGTCTACGCCAGTAGCCCAGTGCCGATTCAAGACCTCAAAAATGGAATTCGCGAGGCTATCGAGGACATAGGGCAGTCACTTTGCTATTTGGTGGTGGAAAATTTCATTAAAAGGATATGGTCCTGTAAGCGTGGTCGTAGTGGTAGTTTGCTTAATGTTATTTTCCACTTTTAACGGCATAGCTTCTACTTTATAATGAAATAAACATACGATCATTTATATTGAAAACATACATTTTTTTAATATCAAAATAACACCTCTTATTAGAAAACCATTTAGTTATGAATGTCTGAAATTAAAATAATCGAGATAGATCGACAATTCTTCAGAAATTCAATTTGTATGTGAAATTTAATTTGGAAGTGTTGCAAAATATGATGCTCAATATTAACTAGCGAATATTATTCGAGAAAGTATAATCGATAATCCAACTTTACAGTAGTTCTAAAGTCTGGAGTCGTCAGAATTCTGAGGTGAATGATAATTCAGATATTACAAAGTGAAATATAAATTGGATGAACTCCTTTTAATTATGAATGATGCTGCAAGCTTGAACTGAGACTCTATAAAGCTTCAGTGGTAATGAAGATATTGACTCTACAATGACATCGAAATTAGGAGATTATTTGATCTTCAAGTCTGCCTGAGGGTAATAAAGTAAGGCAGGGAGAAGATGGATGGAACAAAATTATCAGGTGGAAAGCTTAAACATAGAACAGCATCATTTCAGGATGAGCGCTGATATTATTCCTTTTTACAGGATGTTTCCAGAAGAGAACGCACCCTTCCAATTATCTTGGAACTTTCAATGTCAATTCATTTCGTAATTGCAACGGTTTCATCATAAGTATACGAACGAGCAACGTCTGGTAATGATAAACATTTTTGTACGGACATCCAGAGTCAGTGAGAACGGCAATTATGCAAATTAGTCAATTCCACGGCGTTTTTAAGAACTAAGCATTGCTCCGATCACATTAATCGAAACAGATCAGAAATTTTTTCGAAATTTTCGTGTTGAAAAATATGTCGTTCAATATTCACAGCGATTATTATCTAGGAAAATAGTCAATAATTTAACCTTACGGCAGTTCTAAACTCAAGTCGTCAGAATTCTAAAGTGAATGATAATTCAGATATTACAAAATGAAATATAAATTGGATGGACTTCTGTTAATTATGAATGATGCCGCAAGCTTGAACTGTCGCTCTATGAAAGCTTCAGTGGTAATGAAGATATTGACTGACTCTGGAATGACATCGAAATTACGAGTTTATTTGATCTTCAAGTCTGCCTGATGGTAATAAAGTAAGGCAGGGAGAAGATGGAAGGAACAAAATTATCAGGTGGAAAGCTGAAACTAGAGAACAGCATCCACTCAGAATGAGCACTGATATTATTCTTTTTATACAGGCTGTTTCTATAGACAGAACGCACCCTTCCTCTAATCTTGGAACTGATATTGTCAATTCATTTCGTAATTGCAACATTTTCATCATGCTTAGTATAAGTAACATTTTTGTACGGACATTCAGAGTCAGTGAGACAACGAAAATTATACAAATTAGTCAATTCCAAGTCGTCCTCAAGAACTAGGTATTGCTCCGATCACATTAATCCAAATGGATAAGAAAGTTTTTGGCAATTTTCGTGTTGAAAAATATGTCGTTCAATATTCACAAACGATTATTATCTAGAAAAATAGTCAATAATTTAACCTTACAGTAGTTCTGAACTCAAGTCGTCAGAATTCTAAGGTGAATGATAATTCAGATATCACAAAGTGAAATATAAATTGGATGGACTTCTGTTAATTATGACTGATGCCGCAAGCTTGAACTGCGGCTGAAGATATTGACTCTGCAATGACATCGAAATTACGAGTTTATTTGATCTTCAAGTCTGCCTGAGGGTAATAAAGTAAGGCAGGGGGAAGATGGAAGGAACAAAATTATCAGGTGGAAAGCTGAAACTATAGAACAGAATCAATTCAGAATGAGCGCTGATATTATTCCTTTTATACAGGATGTTTCTGTGAAGAGAACGCACCCTTCCACTTATCTTGGAACTGTCATTGTCAATTCATTTCGTAATTGCAACAGTTTCATCATTCTTAAGTATACGAACGAGCAACTTCTGCTAATGATGAACATTTTTGTACGGAATTCAGAGTCAGTGAGACAACGTTGATGGAAGTGTCGAAAAATCGCTGCGTTCAAACGTCCATAGCCAATTATACAAATTAGTCAATTCAAGACAGACAAACAGTTTGGTCTTAGGCCATAGACGTTCCAACAAGACTCTGCACTGGCTTACAAAGCGCGAGTGAATTAATTATGGTTGGAGGACAACATTCATTTCATAGACAAACTGAAAAATTAGATGAGCCACTCGTATATTCCGCGCCATCTGTCGGAGGAGGAGACTAATACACGAAAAAATTATTTTTAATTTGATAGTTAGATGTCGTTACATTCATGAAAATCCTATCGAGAAAATAGTAAGTATGTAAAATCATTATTATCAAAAAACCTTTGAATTGTCAACTGACACAAGGAGTGGTTGACACGTTCTTTTTGAATATAATAAATTTCGATATGCCTGCAAGAGTGAAGACGTGCTGTGTTATTGGATGTGAAAATCGAGATGCAAGAAGGTAATTATAAAATTTATATGTATATTCTGTTACCTATAAGAATTAAGATACTCGTAGTTTTCAAAAAAGTTTTTCATGTATTGAATAAGTTTAGTCGGTAGATACTCATATTTTGTATTATTGAATTAATTATTGTTAGTTTTTGAAAATGTTTTCAATGCAATTATTAGTTTATTGATTAGATATTTATGAAATAAATCTGTATTTTCAATTGGTGATACCTATTTCAGTTAATAAATTTCTATTCTATCCAGAATTTGATTATTGATCCTCATTTCTCGATTCCAAAAGAAAATCAGATTAAAGTTCGTTGCAGGTATTATTTTCATGAAAATGAATTTCCTCGCTCATTGATAACTTGCACGAATCCATGTCTGATTTCCTTTTGGAAATTGTATTTCAAAAAACTTTTTGCCTCTTGTATATGGGTGTACATACCTATTCAAAAGGTGCACTACATAATTCTTTTTGAGGCAACTTTACGATACAGATTCCTTTTTCAATTGAGCTTTTTTCACGAATTAGTAATGTTGTACAAAAACAGATGGCGTTAAAGCTTGTTCTACTAGTGTCTCATCTATTCTCCGTTTAGTTAGTCTATGATTCATTTCGACCACACAGTGGCTCTCGAATTGACCAGATATGAATCCAAGGGATTATTCTCCCTGAGCCATTTTGGAAAGCAAGGTCCGAACTTAAAAATATTCCAGCCTTGAGACGCTGAAGAAAGCCATTGTCTGCGAGTGAGCTAAAATACTGACTAGTTACGTTCGAGCAACTCGCGATTTTTTGACCGTTTCCAGGCAGTAGTCACAGTAAAAGGTCGTCATCTCAAGCCGAAGTGAATTAATTATGAAATTTCGATTGTTTTCACATATTCTGTGCATAAATATAAATGAAAATAATTTTGCTAACCGAATTTGAATAGGTTACACTCCGTGTGCCGGACCCTGTATACGAATCGATAATTGTAGACAATCATTCATAATTAGATTAGGCTCAAACACACAGTTTCCATGAATTTTCATTAATCTACTATATGAAATTAGTTCTGAAGTTTGTTAATTCGAATCCACTGGCCCGAACAAAATGGTCATGTTTATTCCACGTCTCGGCGAGTCATTTTCACGGACTAACAGCGGACTATTCGTCCTGAGGGATGTCAGTCTCCTAATTATATTTATTCCAAAACGACGCGACGAACAGAATAAAGACGAATGAAACAATGTGGAATCACCTAGACTGCTGAATGCATTCTACATAATAAAGTGTTTTGCGAGTCTCGGTCTACAGCGTTTAATTCCTTTTGGTGTGATTATATGCCAAAGGGAGGCAACTACACCGAATGATAAAGTATTCATGAGAAAACGTTGCAAAGTGTAAGGCATTCCATTCATGAAGGTTTGTTCGGGTGTTTTCTATATTTATTTCAAATACACGAACATTCAAAGGTTGCTGTTTAAATATGCCTAACATAATCTTTTTATATAAATACTATACATTAGGGTTGGCATTCCATAATTACAACAAAGTGATAGCTGTATCGTGAAATTTGTCACTCACTTATTTTCTCTTTAACTGTGCTCATTTAATGAAGGCTATTTACACATTCTCAGTGTAATCTTAGTCGTTGACATAGTGACTTTCAATTAAAACAACCCTTCATTATGTGTATACGAATCGATTATTGTAGGAAATCTTCATAATTAGATTAGGCTCAAAGACATAGTTTCCATGAATTTTCATTAATCTACTATATGAAATTAGTTCTGAAGTTGTTAATTCGAATCCACTGACCCGAACAAAATGGTCATGTTTATTCCATGTCTCGGCTCGAGTAATTTTCACGGACTAACAGCGGACTATTCGTCCTGAGGGATGTCAGTCTCCTAATTATATTTATTCCAAAACGACGCGACGAACAGAATAAAGACGAATGAAACAATGTGGAAGCACCTAGACTGCTGAATGCATTCTACATAATAAAGTGTTTTTGCGAGTCGGTCTACAGCGTTTAATTTCTTTTGGTGTGATTATATGCCAAAGGGAGGCAACTACACCGAATGATAAAGTATTCATGAGAAAACGTCGCAAAGTGTAAGGCATTCCATTCATGCAAGTTTCGAGATTTCTTTATCATTATGCTGTTTGAATAGGCTCAAAATATTCGTTTTATTATTTTTAAGGAAACGGCGTTTTTTGGTTTTCTAGGCAACGTAGGGTTTAAATCAATAGACGATCACGGCCTTGTCTTGTCTAAACGAGTACATCCAATTAGCGAACTTACCTGATGATGATATGATTAAAAAAGCATTGAAAAAACTTCAGATATCGATTGAAATATAATCTGGGAGGATTTTGCATTTCTAAATATATGTAGAGACATTACAAGATCACAAATCGCAGCTTATGTATGTTCAAATAGCGGAGATCATAATATGATGATTATGATGAACTGGAACAACACAAAGATTCGAATGACGGAACCTTATAATTATAAAAGACTAGCAGACCCAACAGACGTTGTTCTGTATACACAAAAATTCATTCAATTCGATCGAGCCGTTTAGTTGCAGAGTAGATGAATAACCTGAATAACGACTTCAGCGCCATCTGTTGATCTGATGTGTGGTCATAAACACACGGTCATAGGCAATCCAAAATACATTCATACAAACATCCCTCACACTTCGGTACCATCTCCTAGCCGCCTTGTGCCTACCTCGGAGACATTTTGATGCGATTTCATCTTCAACCTGCCATATCTTTTGATGTATTCATCATGGCTGATTTTGGTACTCATATTTATTATCATTGAAGTTATAGTAGGTTTCCTCAAATTTCTCGGGTGAAAAGTATAGCCTATGTTACTCAGGGATAGTGTAGCATTCTGAGGGTGAAATAATTATTGAAATCTCTAGTAGCTTATGAGTAAACTCGTATCAAACCCTCAAACGCACAAACATACAAATCTGTCCTCTTTATAATATAGGTATAAGTATAATATTAGTAAAGATAGAGATCAATTCTCTACAAATGCCCTATTGACCTCTTTTTTCTATAACCTATCGTTTTGAAAATATCTCGAATAAAGTTGGGAGGAGATGAAAAATTCTATTTTTCTCCAACCATCAAAAAATGTTGACATTTTTGTACTCTTTTCAGGTGCAAAAGTCATAGATTTTCTTACCGTACAAAAATCACTCGTTACTTAGCAACACTTTTAATCCTAGGATTAAAAACGGTACTTTTAATCCTTGTAAATGCATTTGAAGTCTACTTGACAATCACTGTCATGATTCTGTGTTCAAATTCATAACCAAATTATGAACGATTTTTCACTAAAACCAATTTTATTGTAATTTTGACTTGGTTGGAGAAAAAATAGTATATATTATTCGGATTAAAAGTGCCTATTTTAACTCGCAATTTTGCATTCGCTCGGCTGCGCCTCGCAACTGCAAATATTGCTCGTAAAAAAAAGATGCACTTTTAATCCTTATAATATAATATACTATTTTTCATCTTCTAATGAAAATAAATCGGTCTGTGCTCATTCGATCAGGACGATTGATACCTCATTTTATAGGTTAATTAATTCTCTACAAACGCTCTATTGACCACTTTTTTCTAAAACCTACCGTTTTGAGCAGAATCCGTACCAACTTAAGACACCGGGATCTGAATAAGATCAGTTTTCAGAATATGAAGAAAAAAATGAACAAAAAACTTTCCAAATTCACGAATTATAAATGACATTCATAGAAATTTCCTGAATATGATAAAAATATTTTCATTTATTCGAAGTTTTTAAATGACACTTGAATAATTTATTCTCTATTAACAAATACTCGTAAATACTTAGCACTAACATCCATATTTATACAACTTCATTGATATATTCCAGGATCAACAAACAAAGACATCGAAGAAATTTCATTTAAAATAATGAGTTGATTGCATTTTCAATGAAACTTGCGATTAATTGCATTATTCCAATCATTCCCTCGAGTTCTAATACTTCCATCCCGCAAATGCAATGGAAATTCTCCGCTGTGACGTCACATCTCGGTGGGCGTCGGCATACCAGTGTTTGTGTATATCGTGCTCGGAGACGCAATTCGATTTTGGTGCGATTTCATCTTCAACCTGCCATATCTTTTGATGTATTCATCATAATTGAATGATGTAAGAGGCAATTTCGTTCTATATTAAATACTGGATATGAAGGACGTATTTAATTGGATAAAGATCAATAGCGTATTCATAAAAAAATACTCCCAAAAAATGCATAATTTTGAGAAACATTCGGATACCTTTAAAAGGTGATACCGAGTAAACCTTGAAAGATAGATATATGCTATCGCGGACTTTTTTGTAGAACTATTGAAGAGGTACATTTCCGTCATACATTGTTTCCATGTACGTCTTACGGTTTTCGCAGCGCACCTGAAAATAGCTGATTTTGGTACTCATATTTATTATCATTGAAGTTATAGTAGGTTTCCCCAATTTTCTCGGATGAAAAGTATAGCCTATGTTACTCAAGGATAATGTAGCATTCTAAGGGTGAAAGAATTATTGAAATCGGTCCAGTAGTTTATGAGTGATGTCATATCAACGCCACAAACACACAAACATACAAATCTTTCCTCTTTATAATATTAGTATAGATAAATTAAGGAATCCACATGTATTTTGTTAGATGAAGTACATAATTTGGCCAATTGATTCATTGAAGAAGGAAATGATATCAGGAAATTCCAAAATCAATTATTTCAACATCTCTATTGTTGACAATTTTCAATGTCAATTAGACTACAAATGAAAAAAGATACAATTACGAAGATTTTACAAGTTTTTCTGAAGAAGGTGTCTTATATATATACCGAAACGTTACATTATCCTTTGCATTCATTTCCTTCTTAAGTTTACTGTAAGGCAAAATTCTTTTCAAAACCAATTTGCTCCTGACAAATAAGTGCAAAGATTTTCGCAGGAGCACTTCATCTTAATTGAAATTTTTTTAATTATTTCTGTTTCAGAGACTGAGAGTGAAAAAAAAAAGTTTCTAAGAAAAAAAAATTTCAACTTGACGCTTTGGGAGATGAAAGAGAGAAGAAAAGAAAGAGAGAAGAAAAGAAAACAGAATACACAACCAAATCATCGATATAAAGAGCGTCATATGGTATACAGATGGTTCTAAAAACCAAGATAGAGGTCGGCGCTGGAGTATACGGGCCAATAAAGTATACCTACACTAAGCTCCTAATCGAGTGTTTCCAGACACAAATAGTTTCTATCGAAAAATGCAGAGATGAAAACCTTTAAACCATAGATTATAAAGTATATATACAGGGTGAGTCTTTGACTTGTACATATATTTTAACCGCAGATTCCTGAGGTCAAAAGAAACACTTTTTTCCTCTACCATTTTTTCCGATTCGGCCTGGTTAAAAGATACAGGCTGTTGAAAATCCATGAAAAGCATACATTTTCAGTAATATCTCGCAAACGATACCTTCAAATGAAATGATTTTTGAAACATAGTTTTCATGACTATGATTAATCTTTCCCGACTACAAAATTCCGAGTACTTCGATGTTGAAAGAAAAAAAAATCTTAGAAATTCGAAAAATTGGGTACTTTGGCTGAATGCAACTCTGTCGAAAATATTCACAGAATTCAATTTTCCCTATGTGGTCACTTTGACGAATTTCAAGAATAATTCGAGAATTTGTTATCTGGAATGATGAATGCATAGAGATAGAATTATATCTCTATGGATGAATGGTAAGAGAACTAGCGGATTTTCTTTAAAAATGGGGTTACAATGAATAAGCTCACCTCTATACTTTCTTCAATGTAAATCCTTATCTATTCAAGCAAATTTCCACACCACTTTCGAAGTACCTATTGCAATTTTGTTTCGTTGAGCTTTGACATACGTTGATTCAAATTTACATTACGTTAGAATACGTTCATTTCTCATTTATTCATCATATTTATTACTACTAAAATGACCTTAAAAAGTTATTTTTCATGAAGTCGTATGATTTTGAAAAACAAACTAACCACAGAACATCGATGTCAAAGAATCTAGTGTCACGTCTGTGACCTTCACCATGCGGACCACAGAACAGAACAGAAAGCATATGATAAGAATTGGCTTGACAGAATATGACAACAGTAGATTTTGTGGGGAAGAAGAGAAAACTCCAGTTTACTTAGTTACAGGACTCCTCGTCATGCAAGCCTGAGCAAGGAATGTCTTGGATAGGAGAATTATAGGTTTCAACCTATAATGAACTGAAGTTCATTTTCATTAATTAAAAAAAAATCATAGGTACTTCGACCATCCCCTAAAAAAGATGTCTCTCAATTTAAAGCGCATTTCGCATAACAGTACACATTGGGCACAAAAAAGTTTTATTAGTTGGTAAACTAGAGCACATTTTTCCTGATTTACTATTGAGTTAGAACTTATGCATGGATATAACGTGGTTACGGTATGTTCATTTACACAATGAAAAACCCAGTATATACACAGTGAAACTTCCCTATAACCAACGTCTGTATAACAAATTTCTGTGCATAACGAATTTTCGTACAAGACATTGCTCCTTGAATCCAAATTCCATGTTGAAAATATCCACTCAACGGAGTAAATTCTCTCTATAACGAAATATTCAAAGAACATCACACTTTGAAGGTATTGGTAAGAAGTTATAAGGGTGGATTTTTTCCGAAATTTTTCCAGACGTATGTAATAAATCTAGACCTTAAACTAAATCGTTAGGGCAGGCAGAGAGATCCTACTGAAACAGTTGTAAATACACCCCTGGCTGTTTGATTTCAATCTAACCATTACTCTAGTATGTGAAAAGTTGTGCGAAAATGTCTAAAAGAAAGTGCCTAAGTTTGAATGATAAACTTAAATTTATCAGCGAAGTCGACCGTGACATTGCCGACTATAGAAACAAATTTTCTGTATAACGAAATTTCTTTATAACGATTTTTTTCTGCGGATATCGCGCTTTCGTTAAAGAGAATTTCCAGTGTATATATTCTTTCAAATCAAGAGCTCACATAATACAATACATCAAACAGAAAAAAATCTCTAGCTGAGGTTAGTGCCAAACAGGGTACCACACTATTCTATGTATGATAACCGAGTCAGGCAAAATCTCAGATGACGTAACCCTGTCCAGCCCTTCTTACAAAATTAAAACTCAAAACAAAATATTTTCCTGTACATTCATTTCTATGCTCTTTGCACAGGAGGATGTTCTAAACCGAATAATAATTAGAATATTTCAATTGACCATTCAGTAAGCTCATGAGACGGAAGTTGCTATAATAGAAAACCCCAAAGACAACCAAACAAAAAAAATATGGCTTTTTACAGCTAGCGGCCACGTCTGTATAAAATAAAATGGCACATTGTTGGCTCATATTTTCCGATTAAATTTCATCCGGACAACGTGGAGCTTCGTGTAATGAACGATAAATCTTCCGTATTTTGTCCAACAGTTTTCTAGCAACTATAGCATAAAACAGTGAATTCTGTAGGTTGAAAATAAACTGAACCAAAATTATTCTTAGCTGAAATACAGGATGTTTTGCCGATCCACGGAACAACCATTTTATCGTTTTTTCAGATATATCTCACGAATAATTGATGACCCATCAGTTTACCATTTATGTTTCACTACAACGAATATACCGGTTCAAGCGATCTACCGTTCATCTGATCTACCGGTTCAACCGATCTACTAGTCATCTGACCTAAGTACCTAAAAAATATTGAACTATTCGAAGTTCACAAAAATGTTTCATTGAAACACTTCATTATTTTAGTACTATATTCACCGACAAAATAATCGATCCACTCAAAAAACCGATGAAGTCTGTTGGATTTGATTGATTGTTTTTCAATTGTAGGTAAGTTTATTAGAAATCAATCAACAGTTTTAAATTTCAAATAAACTTGGCCTACGTCATTTTATACTGGGTGAAACAAAGTCTGTTTTTATACTCTCTGAATTTCGCTAAGGCTATACATATGGCAGTACTTCAATAATTTTACGTAAAATTCTGTCCCAATGAAAGTAAACTGAAAACTTAGTGAAAAACATAATGTGTTTTCCTCCCAGGCATGGATAACAGTTGCAATTCGTTTTGAAATGCCCTCCATAAGGGTAAGAATCAACATCACTGAGCTGCTGCATATTTTCAGTAGTTGGTACGCAAAATCGAATTTTCCTACATGTTCAACAAAAATATTGTTATAAATGAAGAATGCAATTGTCAAGAGAAGATATGTCTTGATGATGAAATAAGAAATCACACGGTGGAACAACTGGAACACACCAGGGGTGATTCTGGATTTAGGATAAGAAATTTTTTCATTTCAATTCACCCTGTATAAAGAAACGTACGCCGAGTTTCCTCAAAATTCAAAACTGGTGATTGATTTCGTATAAGCATATCTACAATTGAAAGAAAAAATTCGATTAAATCGGACTTGAAATAACATACTTATTTATGAATTGATAAACTTATGGCCGGTTTCTGAGGTTTTACTTTAACCGTCCAATAGTAAACGGTTCGATAAATATAACCAATCGATAACCTCTTGATAAAGGTAGCTGAGTTTCTGACGTCTTTTTCGGTTGTCAGTTAACTATCTATTCGATAACAGCTGATTAACGGTAGTCTCGCAAGTTCCTTCCTAGATCAACAGATGTCACGACATACAAATTGACGTTTTGATTATGAGTTGCAAATTTTAATTGAAACTGCACGCCTGAAACTCAAAATAATGAGATTTTCCATACGAAATATCAAATCGATTTCATTTTTATGTATATTTATGTCTTATGTATATTTATATCATTACCAATGATGATTTGAAAAGTTCCTGTCGCATAGAACCGTAAAGATATAAGCACTTGTTGAAGGACGGTTAAAGTGCAATTCCTTTCAGATATTGGAGCTAATACAGAATTCAATTCATTACATAAGTGTAAACTGTTTGCCTGTTGAATATGTACCTCATTTTAGTAGTAACTGTGTTTTTATTGCAGCAATACAAATGGCTATCGACCAAGGGTCCATCAGCTCATTTTAAATTAATCATCTGTATACATTTCGAGAGGTGATCTACGAACCCGTAGGTATAAATCTGGATACAGAAATATTGCCAATGAATTCCATTGCCTCTTCATCTGATGAAGAGCTGGAACTAGAGGATAATCTTCTTGTATTATATTCCATTATTACACAACTCGTTTGATATAATATGTTAAGAATGCTTATATGAATCCAAATCCGGTACTCCGTAAAATCAAAATGAAAAAGGGAGGTTGGAATTGACAAATCAACGCCAATGCCCATGCGCCATTCACTAAATCTACAGATAACCGGCCATTTTCGGTCGGTTAAAATAAACTGACTTTATCGGCTGGTTATCTTTCTGAGCGGTACTCAGAAACCGAAATCTACGCTTATCCATTCGTCAAATTTGACAGATAGATAAACTGCGGTTGAAACGACCTCAGAAACCGGTCATTAATCGATTTTTGAGCGGATGGATTATTTTTCCGGTGAGTGTATTTCGGCTATTGTAATATTTGAATTCATGAGAAAGCACTCAGCAAATTTAATCATAAACCTTTCTAGCATCCTATTAAAGTTTTCGAAACCATTCATAAAATATCTGTAAAGCTTGGCGTTTGATGCCATTATGATAATCCATTTTTGATACTCAAATCATTGGAAAATAATTTGCTTCGCCCTACATACAAACTAACATGTTACATATAGTTCACCTAATGATGAAACTCCGATGAAATCAATCAAATTGTTCGTCGTTCACCTCATCACTTCTATATCCATAAATATCATCCCTTACATTTCCATCGAAATAGCGTCGTACTTTATTCCATTCCTTTACGCTTCAATCAAGCTTTTTATCGATTATAGAAATATTTATGGTATTGATGAAACATTCGTGACAAAACAGAAAAATAAAAATTGATAGCTGATATTCATTCACTTGTAGTAAATGGTGAAATAATGAATAAAGGTGACATTCACATTCATCATGCAAACACAGAATAGTGCGTGATAAGTTGAATGCATATTGAATATTGATTATACCGGGAGCATCATAGACTGTTTTCACGTCAATTTTGAAGCTTCCAACAATCGCGCTTGGTCGTAACAATTTCCTCGAATGTAAGACCTGAAAATGAATTAGTCTTCGTGTGGCATGTACATGATGAGTTTTACAGAGGGAAATGTACACAAAACGAACTCAGAAGAAAACAGTGTATTGATTTTGAGGTATTTGTTAGTTGAACTTACCGAAAGAACTATGATTTTGTCGAACAGCATTATCGGTGGCATGTGAAAGTCGAAGACGAAGTACTGAAAAAGAACAAAGAATATTTTTGATATAACAATATATAAAATGAGTATTTGAGATTAATAGAATATATTGTGATTACCAAATAATGGTGGTATTCTGCTTTTCATCTGTAAGTTACGATACTGTAGCGTACGATTGATCTGTAACTGGCCTACTTACAGATTCGTAAATAATCTTCCATCTTATGATTTTAAAACAGGAAGGAAAAAAATTTCCTGGTTAAAATTGTTGAAGAGCATTTATTAAGTTTATAGTACATTGGTTCTTCAATCTGAACATGTTCACAAACTGGGAATTCGGCATTTCTTCAATCTGAACATTTTCTGGGCATCCGGCATTTCGAATTTGATCACGCAATTTTTTCCTTTCAATTCTCATAAGGTTCCTACTTTAAAAAAGAATGATTTTCAGGTCATGTATATTATTGAACAATGTTTTATCTGTTATGATTTTCTTCAGATAACAATCCAATAAATAAAGTCTTTTTAAAAATGTCTTTTATACAGTTGACGAATTTTTAAATTTGACTCTAGATGAGACTGAATTTGTATGAACCTGTTCTGGAACTGTTCTTTTAAATATATATTATATCTTTAATTTATATTTTTACATTAAGTGTCTGTGACGTGTGAAAACAATGTTTTATTTGTATAATCACCAATAAATCTCTCTCTCTCTCTCTTTTTATTTTATTCATCATGAATTCCTTATGTTAAAACGTTGGTGTTCGTCCTAAAATAAACCATTCAACGTAACCTCACAATATGTCATTCGATAATGCTTTCGATCACCCGTCGAGTACCCGTAATATTTAACGATTTCTGAAATCTAGAAATCCCTTAAAGAGGTCCAGAATTGCAATTTTCCTGTACAAGCTTCTGAAAAGTTACAGATTGGCTTACAGATGTAAGCAGAATACCACCATAAGAAGATATATTGAAAAATTCTTAGCCTACTGAAGAACCAAATAATATGTCAAAATATTTTAATACTCAATAACAACTCCTTTTAAATGGATACATTTATAACAGCGAACCTGCAACGTCCCTAGTACTAAAAAAAATGTTTCTTCTTGCTCAGAAAACCAGACCTACACAGTTTTTATTGCCTCCTAGTTTAAAAAAAATTAGGACCCTTCAAACTTTTTTTTCCATTGAGGAAAGATATGATAGTCAACGGAGGCAAATCTGATGAATAGGGGTGTTCTAGTAATTCTAACTCTAATTCACGAATCTTTCGCATGGCAACATATGATTTGGGTGCTGGGGCGTTGTCCTGCAAGAACAAAACAGCTTTGGATAGCTTTCCGCGTCTTTTCTCTTGAATGTTTTCCTGTAGAGTGGTCAGTTATGACGAATAGTAATCTACTATTGTTATTCTTCCCTCGTCCAAAAAATCGATCATACTCCTTGGCTATCTCAAAAACTGAAGCAAGAACTTTTTCAGCAGATTTTTGGACAAGAAACTTCTTAGGTCTTGGAGAACCAGATTGTCGCCATTCCATCTATTGTTGCTTATTATTATTTTTCAATCGTAAAAATATACGTCTCGTCCATATAGTAACTATTCGGTTCAAGAAGTCTAAATAGTTTTCAAATCGAGCACATATCGAACACGATGCTTCTACCCTTACCTGCTTTCGGTCAAGATTAAAATAATTGGAGATGTATTTTAAAGAAATTTTCTTCATGTCTAAATTGACGTGAACTAAATGATGCACGCGTTCGTATGAAATATTCATTACTTCAGATGTCGAGATATCCGTTTCAGCCCAATTCGAGGGTCTGATAAAATCATGTTATGAACTGCCTCGATATTTTCGGGGACTGTCACAGAATCTGGACTTTCCGATCAGTCATCATCTTCAATGGAATTTACTTCTTTTGAAGCTTGCAGTCCAATTTTTCACGGTAGTATACGAAGGTCATTGATCACCAAGGGTATTAAGCATGTCTTATAATTTCAAGCATAATACCCTCACTATACAATCATATCCAACCTGTTCAAAGCAGCTCGTACTGAAAATATTCTCTCATTTAAGTTGGGAAAAATATTTTCCATAAGTTTTTCAATTCCATGATATTCTAAAGCGTACAGCCTTGTAGTTATCGAATTGAAATATTCCAAGTAAAATGAACTTCAAACATTTCTCAAAAACTTCAGCTTAGTTATTCATCACTGAATGCAATTCGACCAATTTTTTATTTACAAACAAACAATTTATATCAAGAAGAAACAGTTCTTCGAGAAGCTGTGAAATGCTGGGAAAATTATTAATTTGAACCACTTGCGAAACGTAAAACTCCCTTAAATCTCCTTAATCAGATTTCCTTGTATTCCGAATAAAAGAGCTCTGACTTCAAGTTGAGAGATTTTGTGGATGAATATTCATTTCACGCCGACTAGTTTGAACGAGCGAGCAAAAATAAACATTTTGCCTCCCAAAAACAACTCAAGAGCTGTAATTGACATGATTTTTATAGTCCGTTCACTAAAATTTGAGCGAATAGTAGGCGTTTGTTTATTTATCTGAGATTGGCAGTATTTGCTGTCATAATATAGAATAAAGTCAACGTTGCCGAATGTACCCGTCCTCGTCCGAAGAGTTTGCGCGTTATCAGAGAACTCTATGCAATATTGACAACATTGCGTATCAATCTGACAAAAAAATAAAGAACAAAACCTAAAATTTTAATATATAGACCGTTCACGAAAGGTTGAGCACATAGTAGGCGTTTCATTATTTATCTGAAGTTGGTAGTATTTGCTGTCATAGAGTAAAATAAAGTCAACGTTGCCGAATGTACCCGGCCTCGTTCGACGAGCTTGCCAGTTATCAGAGAACTCTATGCAATATTGACAACATTGCGTATCAATCTGACAAGAAAATAAATAACATAACCTAAAATTTTAGTATACACAGTGGAATATGTCAAATTTCCATGGCCAACTGACGGCTCAACCTTTCGTGAACGGACTATACACAGTGGAATATGCCAAATTTCCATGGCCAACCGACGGCTCAAACTTTCGTGAACGGACTTTAGATAGGTCTCATTTTAAGGTTAGTGCCTTTTGAAAATCGTGAGAAAGTCGTATCTGTGGCGACATTCTCAAAATTCAAGCCGATGATTGATAATTCTAGAAGGATATCAAGTCAATGATATCTGAAAATTCGATCATTTTGAAATGAAAAACTGCAATAATAATTATGCTTTTATAGTCGAAATTGCATAATTTATAATTTGAGCTAATTATACACTGATCAACAATTGCTAGGGATCACTTATGAACTTCTCTTCATTTGTATTTTTTTCAAGTTATCTCGTGAATATCTGTACCGGGTTTTTCACTATAATTTGACCCCCCCTTTAACTTTGTTACTGAAGGAGATACAAAAAAATGTGTCCTATAAAAGTTTCACGAAACCAACTGAAGTTTTCTGATATGAGTCCAGAAACTGAAATATATACAGGGTGATCAAGATATTGATGGCAACTTAATTTTTTCAAATGGAACACCCTGTATATTTTTCCCCTGATTTCGAATATGTAAATTATGTTGGTCTATCTTTCTTATTCTGAGCACCACAGAGTTTCAAATTTCAATAACCATCTGGTATAGCGTTTTGGAAGTTCGTGAATATTAAGTGGCCAATTTGATCTTTGGATTGGTAATGGCGCACCAGTTTTATGGCCACGAAATAGTACCGATATAATACCGTTGGACAAGTTTCTATAGCCGTACCTGAAGAAAAAAATTTACTTCAGGAATAATGACAACCAATGAAAGCGGAGAATAATATATGAGATATATAATCAACCAATATTAAACATAATTCGGAACTAATTCCGTTAACGCACAAAGAATAATGATAATATCGTAATGATTAGAAACGAATTTTGAAGCTTTAATTTCTGACTCAAATCAGAGCCATCATAATACTATCAAAAATAGCCAAAACAACTTGAAACAACTATATGAACTATTTGTATTGAATGAAGGTGGTCATTTTGAGCAATTTC
The DNA here is from genome assembly GCA_013421045.1 of Propylea japonica. Classification (NCBI taxonomy): domain Eukaryota; kingdom Metazoa; phylum Arthropoda; class Insecta; order Coleoptera; family Coccinellidae; genus Propylea; species Propylea japonica. The sequence goes on from CM024243.1 coordinate 78,102,791, forward strand.
TTTAGTTGATGTTATTCTTACCATACTGACATAGTTTATCATTTTTCATTGGTGGAGTAATTGTTAAGTATTCATTCTTAAATATACTTTTAAGTAGTTTGTTTGGATATAAAGATTTTCGTAGATAGTTCACATATTTTTTTATTCGGTGTCATCATTTCAAAGCTTTGAAACTCTGAAAATTGGAGAGACACATCACATACGCATTTATATTCGAGATCAGGAGGAAATAGCCTATCAAAAAAAGGAAGTATATACAGGACAGGGTATTCCATTTGAGAAAATATAGTTGCATTCAATATTCTTCACCCTGTATCCATCCCATTGACGATATTATAACTCCAGAAATGTGCATTTTCAGTAAACACACTCTGCCATTTGTGAAATGATTACAGATCTTGACAGGTGGTTCTTAAAATTCGAAACTCTGTGGTTCTCAGAATAAGAGAGATAGACCAACATATGTTACATATTTGAAATCAGGGGAAAAAGAGCTAGCCAAACGTGGAAAAATATACAGGGTATTCCATTTGAAAAAATGAAGTTGTCATCAATATGTTGGCCACCCTGTATATATTTCAGTTTCTGGACTCACATCAAAAAACCTCAGTTGATTTCGTGAAACTTTTATACGAAGCATTTTTTGTATCTCCTTTAGTAACAAAGTTAAAGGGGGGGTCAAATTATAGTGAAAACCCCGGTACATTATATGTTCTCTAAGGAAAAAGTAAGATGTTTTGAGTTGATTATATCAAAGTCTTCCTCACTTCATCGGCCCTTGTTCACAAAATCGATTATTATCTGTAGGCTGTTACAGGTGGAGTGAAAAGCAAGGTGGTGTTTGTTATTAAATCTGTTTTTTTCTCTCGTTCAAACACATAAGGTGACAACAATTGAAGAAATGAGAACAATATCAGCTTATCGGTCATGCCGAGAAGACGTTTGGCTCCTGTGTAACTGGACCAAATCATACGGTGGATACAGGAAGGTTTGTCCCAGCGAGAAGTGTCCCGGCGGTTCAATGTTTCGCAAGTGTCGTGAGTCGGGCTTGGAATAGGTTCATCCAAAACGACTCAGTATCTTATGTTCATGGGGGAGGTCGGCAGCGCAGTACAAAGCTGCCCAAGATCGTCTTTTGATCCTCAATGCTAGGAGAAATCCCACTTGTGTCTAGAGGCACCGATTCTACTTTGGCTTCCGTCCTTCCGCATGCGCAGTGCACAGTCAGTTGTCAGTTGCGAGTTGTTTGTTATTGTTCAACGGAATATTTGAATATTATTTCTTTCCTGAGTAGTACTAGTAGTGTCCCTTAAAAAGTTTAATTGAAAATGGATGCGGCATGTGAAATATGCAAATTTTTTTTAACCTTTTTCATGTTATAGCTATCTAAGCCAGTTTTGCACGGAAGTTAGCGGAAAGTTATTTTTTGTGACAAACCAAGATAAGTACATATAAACCATTTTACTTTTAAAACTATCATAAACAATAAGGATGATCATTATGCACATTTTTATGTAAACTTTCTTCTCTGTGTTTCAATTTAACATCTACATATTCAGGGGTCGTTATACTGGCCCGTAACTTATGCCCTTAACTTATGCCCTTAAATTATGAATGAAAAACTTCTAGGTAAGGGAATTCGAGTATAAACCATAGCATGAAATGTCTATGTTTCAATTCTTAGGGTAAGGGAAAGTTAAAGTTACGGGCCAGTATAAACGACCCCTAATAAATCGAAACGAGAGTTTTCTAACGTTTCTCCTGATATTATTACTTAAGCTGTATTTTGGCGTTAAAATAATTTCAAAAACATTTTGAAATATTTTCTGTGTGATGTCACTTGTTCAAAGTTCGCTAAAATGTATATTTTTGAAAGCTTGACGTCATTTTAATAGAATCAGAGCAGAAACTATGACAGAATTGCCAAAATCTGCTTTTCAATAATCACGAAATATCTTCAAACAATATTTTTAAAAATGTGCACGCCAAAATACAAAAATACAGATTAACTTTGCACCCCCATTCAGGCCAAATGTTCAAATTGAAAGAAAAAACTTGTTTGCCACCAATGAAAGTTGTCATGAATCATTCTAGAATGCTCATTCCGATGAAAAATACCTTTACCATTCCTGAATTTCATAAAAAACTGAAAGGGGCGATTCTTTGAGTTATTTAAAAGAAATACTCAATATAAACAAGGGTCTGAAAATGCTTTCTTTCTGGGATAAGCGGTAAGAAAAAAATCATGTCGCTAAATCCTGATTTTTTAATTCGAATTTTTTGGTACCTTTCTTATTTTATAGCTATTTAATCGAGTTTTGCACGGAAGTTAGCGGAAGGGTGAGTATTTTTTCATGAAAAACCAAGATAGGGACATAAAAACCATAATCTAAAAGGAACACACAAAAAAATCCAGTTGTTACCAGCATAAAAATTTTTATAACATCCTGTATACAAATTCATATGTACCTAAACTAATTTTAAACAGGAAAACGACATTGGCCTGATGATTTTACTAAAAACGTTCATATTCAAATATTCCGTTGAACAAACAACTCGCAACTGACAACTGACTGTGCACTGCGCATGCGGAAGGACGAAGCCAAAGTAGAATCGGTGCCTCTAGACACAAGTAGAAATCCCACTTATCCGGCGTCGCGGCTCAATAGATCACTGAGAGTTGCAACAGGAGTTCTAATTTCGACCAGACTGTAAGACGACGACTACATGTTCGTGGAGAGCACGTAGGAGGGTACAACATCCCCGTTTGAATAGGGAACACCGGGTTCATAGAAGGCAATGGGCTGAGGAGCACCGCAATTGGACACTTGAAGATTGGAGCCGATGTTTATTTACGATGAGTCTAGATTTCGTTTGGTCAACTCCGATGGACGTATTCTCGCTTGGAGGGAAAGGGGTCAAAGGTATGCAGAACAGTTTATGGTACCCACAACAGCTTTTGGCGGAGGTTCTATATGTGTATGGGGAGGCATTTGTTTGAACCAACGAACAGAGTTGCAGAACACCACCATGACCAGCCAGAGATATCACGATATGATTATTGAACCCATAATTGTTCCGTTTGCGGCTGCCGTGGGCGAGAATTTCATTTTAATTGACGATAATGCCCGTCCACACCGTAGTCGTCTGGTGAATTGCATCGAACATGTCTGGTCTGAGATGTCTAGACAATTGTCAACCTTAGAACAACCGATCCATAACCTGGAGGACCTTTCTAACGCTTTACTGGATATTTGGGACGAATTTGCTCCAAATTTTTATAAATCGTTTGATCGAAAGCATGCCTCGTATGGAAGAATGCTTGAGACGAGCTCGTGGGGGACCAACTAGGTACTAGCTTAACCGAAACTTCAGCCTTCTTGTGGTTTCATCATAAAATTTTATGTTATTCAAACACAGAATTTGAGTGTTCCTAATAAAGTCTTTTTTCTCTTCAAATTCCATTTTTTCATTCTTTTCTCAAGTGAACCATATTATCAACTGAAAATAATCTGATATCTGACTAAATTTATAATCTTGGAGCGAATTTTCAGAAATAAATTCAGAACAAGTAAGTGATCCCTATCAATTGTTGAGCAGTGTATAAGTATATATATTGGTCTAATTTCAAAGGTATTATAATTTGAGAATTTGACGAATATTTACTAGTCCGAAAAAAGTGAGGAAAGGCGATACTTTCAGAGACGAAAACAGTGCAGGAATGTAGTTCCTTAGGCACGGTTGAGGAAAATGAACGTTTTTCATTAAAAAAAACTCACCTCGTTATAATAAGGGCAGTTTGTGCTCTCTTTAACGCTCGTATATTTCTTCTGATCCCCAATCTGGATGCATACAACCGGGTCCATGTTCAATCCAGCAAGTTGTCGGGCTTCTATTATTGTCAAACACACTTGGAAATCTTGTGCTTTCAAGGCTAATTGGGCACTGGAGCGAAGGTCTGTTTTTAGTCTGAAAGAAAAGCATGAAATAACAGAGAACAAAAAGTAAACGGAGCTGTTTCTGTGTCTTGTTTTGTTCCATTGGGTTCCAAAATAATTTGAACGCAGTTGAAAGGTCGAAATCACTTCCTTTGTTAACTGGGTTTCGTAATCTTTTTATTTTTAATAGAGTGTTTATAACGAAAGTGACATGAAAGAAATCGGAATCATATTCTCCAAAATAATCGAAATCTTATTCTATTAGATTTCGACTCTTCTGGAACCAATTCACATTGAAAACAAGCCCCTGAAGAGAGGATAATTTGCGTTTGTTCATATTGTGAAAACGTAAATAAGGTTATTAGATTAACATGTTTCTCACTAAATGAAGAAGTCTAGACAATATGGTCTCTTTAGTCTGAGTTCTTGATCACTCAGGAATCGAAGAAAGCGAAAAGGCGAACACACTAACCAGAAATCGATTGAAATATATTCTGGGGACTTCTGCATTTCTGAAAAACTTTATAGGTTTTCACTCCCAGTCTCTGAAAAAGAAATAATTAAAAAAATTTCTAATAAGATGAAGTGCTCCTGCGAGAATCTTTGCACTTATTTTTCAGGAGCAAATTGGTCTTGAACAAATTGTTGCCTAACAGTAAAACTGAAAAAGTAAATAAATGAAAAGGATAATGTAACGTTCGGTATCTATATTAGACACGTTCTTCAGACAAACTTGTAAAATCTAATTAGACTTTATGTCAATTAGACTGCAAATGAGAAAACACATCCGAAGATTTTACGATTTTGTCTGAAGAAGGTGTCTGATATAGACACATTACGTTACATTATCCTTTCATTTATTCCTTTTTCAGTTTTACTGTTAAGGTTGACGCTCACTTGGACGAGACGAAGCGAAGAGTTGTTTTCCGCAGGCACGATTTACACTGAATCAAATGGGTAGACGCTCACTTGGGAGGCGCGAAGCGAAGATCAGAATCGATTGATTCAGTGCAAATCGTGCCTGCAGAAAACAACTCTTCGCTTCGTCTCGTCTCGTCTCGTCCAAGTGAGCGTCAACCTTTAGGCAACAATTTCTTCAAGACCAATTTTCTCCTGACAATTAAGTGCAAAGATCTCGCAGGAGCACTTCATCTTAATTGAAATTTAATTATTTGTGTTTCAGAGACTGGAAGTGTAAACCTATAAAGTTTTTAAAAACTAACCAGAAAGGTAGCACCACTAACGGGCCCAGTACCTTCTCTGGTATGGGAAAATGAAATAAGAAAGAGTTTCTGGAGGAGAAAGAACTGAAAAAGAATTCCACTGAAGAAATCTTTTGGGAAGGATCATTCTAAAAAAATTTTCTGGAACTTTTAAAACTACTAGTTTCAGAAAATATCAGTAAGAAGACAAGATATTATAGCCTTAGGAAGTGTATGATCAGAATAAGCCAAACAAACTGATGAGTGAACACTGTATGAAAGAAGGAGAAAATTTTTCCTCACTCAGGTACAGAATTTTTCTTCAATGCTAGCCTACGCAAAAATGTTTGGACACTTAAGTTGTAAGTGAAGTGAGTTCGACAAATAGAACATGTCTTTTTCGGATGACAATCAACTAGAAGATAAGGTTTGAAATCAAAGTACCAAATCAGAATATTGACGATAATTCCGAAAGAAATTTTAAAGTAATATGAATTATTCATTACTAGCAATCAAAACCGATCAACTGATTTTGCATCAGTTTGGAAGTGATGCAGCGTCAAATAGAAAAGGTTTAGCGAAACCTGGTCCAAAATTCTGGAAAAATATGGCGATTTTTCGAACTTCTTTGAAATTTTATAACGAAATATTTGAAAACAACGAAAACGAATATTTTTTCGATGATGGTCCTTATTTCTTGGGAAAAAGTGTCCACTGAAAATTCTGAAAACCCAAGATTCATAAAATCTCTATGAAAAATTAAGAATCAACCGAAAAAACTATTATGAATGTAGGAAATTTTTTCTGTTTCAATAGCTCCTCAAAAAGGAACATGCTTCAATAATTCCTTCTTGCAATGAAAAAATATATCCAGAAAACCAACAGGTAACGAACTTTTTCAAGTCATTCAGTATCCTTCATTTCCATAGAGATAGGATAGTATAGAATTGCCATCATTGAAATAAACGTCGTATCAGATAGGCCATCATATTACAACCACCTAACGTCAAAATTGACAATCGTTGAATTTTATGGAGGAATTGTGATTCTTGCGCCTGTTTCTAGTTAAATTGTGATTTCTGCTTAATAATATACAATAAAAGGTTTCGTGCACTGTAAGGTTTTCTTCAAGCACAGAAGAGACAGATGAGAAGAAAATTAGAGGAAAAACATATCACAGGTAGGGATGAGTACTGAACGGATCCGCATTTTTGCTAGTCTGTCTTTGTAATCTTATATATTTTTATAAGTGTGTTTTATGGCCTGTAGAAAAATTGTTTATTTGATATTTAATTGACCTTCCTTGAACAGGATTCCTAAAGACCCAACACGTCGTATTTCTCGATGAAATTTGTAAACAGAAAAAAACTGGCAACTTAATTCAACCTTGAACTTTCCGCCATATTGGTCCCCGACTTAGCCCCGCCCAGTGGTACTATTTTTCCTTACTCACTTCTATGTCATAGCAAAGCGTCACTTCTCTATGTGCAGGCTGAGCTATTTGCGGTTCTTGCATGCGCACTGGAAAACATTCGCAGGGGATACTCTGGCCAGCACATTTATATATGTTGCGACAGCCAGGGGGGAACTCGAAATCTCTATCTGATGTTAGAGTTGATTCTCTTTTGGAGAAGAATGCAGGAAAGCTCTGCGTGGGCTGGGCTCTGATAACTTTTCGAAAGTAATCTGGTGTCGGCTCATGCGGATATACCTGGTAACATCAAGGCAGATGAACTGGCTAGGCGAGGAGTCGGATTAGCATTTGTTGGTCCGGAGCCTTCGCTGCCAATCTGTCGCACATCTGTCAGAAGTTTCTTCAGGAACTGGCTGAACAGGGAATTTTCCTCGGAATGGAGCGCAGGGGTGGGCCTGAGGTGGTCGAGGATTCTCATTGAGAGACCGTCCTCGCGATCTGAGGTCAATAGGCTTCTGCTGCTGAGAGGAAACAACTCGGTCTGGTGACTGGTGCATTGACTGGTCACCTGTTTAACAAGCATTTGAAGAGAATGGGATTGACGAGCTGCTCCCTATGCCGTTGGTGCAGGAGTACTGATGAAACGGTTGAGCATATTTTTGTTGAAACTGTGGAAACCTTACTGAGTTAAGGTCAACACACCTAGGAAATCCAACACCCTCTATTCCCGTGGTGAGAGGGACCACTCCTGGCAGGCTCGAGACATTTCTGTCTTCGTGTCTGAGGAGCTGAGTCTCTATAGAACGATGCGGTGTGAACAATGGGCCACTAGGCCTCAGTTCGGCCGGTAAGGCACGCGCAGAGAAGAAGAGAAGAAGAAGAAGTCACTTCTCTATTACATCTCGATGTTCATTTCACTCGAGTGATCGAACAATGGCCCACTTACGAATCACGAGTGATATAGCGGATATCCGAATGACTCGAAAAAAGTCTGTTTACTGTTCGGTTTCCGGCCATAGTTTTGATGCATATGAAGGAATAAATGACATATGTACTATCTAGGAAGCTAACGAAATAGGAAAGTTTTTCCTATATTTGTATACCAAGCTCATAATTTTCCGAGTAATTTTCATTTCTATAATCAAGTTTTCATGGGAAAACTGGTGTGCAGTCATTCATGACCCTGTATATCTCGGATTATCAGAATTCTCAGTGAATAATTTGAATATTTAAAGTCAAGTAGCTTTTTTCAAAGCGGAAAATTTCGAAAAGTTGGAAAAATCGTCATATCTTCATTGTAACCATGGATTTGCGGATTATGCTTCACTAGACATATTTTTCTGCAAATAACTTCTAGTATATCCTCCGAAGGATCACATCAAATTATCATATACCTGTATGAATGTAACGAAACATCAGCGGCTCCATTTTACTAATTATAAAACCCATGTCTTTTCATACGATCAATCATATTGGATAAAAGTACGCCTTGGAGTTTTCCGTTTCGACTGAAAACAATGCGACAATCGATTTCCTGTCGAAAAAATATCCTATAATGGAAGCACGAAAAAATCCATGAATTCATGCCAGAGGGAGCTGAGTTTATTTATTTCTATCGCGTATCTTGGGGATAGCTATGAAATAAGTGATTTATTTGATAGAGATTAGAGACGTGCATTGGGTTTCTAGACAGGATATTAATTATTTATTGAAGGAAGTTTGAGTTAAGGATCTATTGGCCAACTTCAATTACTGGTGTCAGAATCCTTTGTATTTTCATAGGAGTGAATTTAAACATAAACACTCCAGTTTTGTTCATGGCAGAAAATAGTTCTCAAGTTTTCACACTACCAGTTTTAATATATGTAATTTCAATTTGTCAAGATATGTCCTTTGATCGACATTATGGAACTGTACTCATGCTTCAGTTCTTTTTATTTTACTCTCCTAGGTCTTCTTGGAGTACTTGGTTAATTTTTAAAACAGCGTTTTTTTCGTGAATACGTTTATACAGGGTTGGGATAAAGTTTGGCACCAAATTAATATCTTTAAAACGAAACAGGCGATATTTTTGAAATTTGGCAGCTGAGTGTAATGGACCACAATGCATCTGATGAGCATATTTGCATTAATGAGATACTTCCGGTTTAACCGGAAATGACCAAAAATTTTTATTTAAATGGGACACCCTGTATATTTCTGCAGATTCTGAAAGTGCACCTTGTTTCGGATCTGTCCATATCGGGTTCCATGTAAAAATTCTCTGTAAGAGAAGAAATTCAGTCTTTTTGTACATTTGAGAAAAAATACATTCAAATAAATAAATCGTTGTTATTTGTATCAATAGTGAGAAATAAAACGAAATACTTTGTAGTAGATAACTCTTTCTGCTTTTCATGACGTATTTTTATGAAATCTATAAAAGAAGAAAGACAGCTTTTACTAGTAAAAAAAATTATTAGAAATAATTTAAAAAAAATCATTTAAATGTTCGAAGTGCTTGCCATTCACCTCCTGACAATATGCCAGTCTATTAACAAATTCTTGAGTAACTTTTCTCAAGACTTCTCCATGTATTAATGCACATTCATCAAGAATCCGTTGTCTCAATTTTCTTTTACAGATAATTTTACATGGAACCTGGTATGGACAGATCCGAAACAAAGTGCTCTTTCAGAATCTGCAGAAATATACAGGGATCCCATTTAAATAAAAAAAAAATTGGTCATTTCCGGTTAAACCGGAAGTATCTCATAATGAAAATATGCTCATCAAATGCATTGTGGTCCATTACACTCAGCTGCCAAATTTCAAAATTATCGTCCGTTCGTTTTAAATATATTAATTTGGTGCCAAACTTTATCCCAACCCTGTATTATTTCAGTTGTATTCTTTTGAATTGATGAGCTAACAAAATACTTACATTTGAAAACAAAAAATTCCTAGCTGAGGTTGGTTGCAAAAGGGTACCATATATTCTGTCGTATGCTTACCAGAGCACAGGGAAAACCTCAGTAGAAAAAACCCTGCCTCACCGTTTTTACAAAAACTGAAACTTACAATTATTCGAAAAATACCTTCAATATTTAGATACAAAATACGTAATTCTGCTCTGGGCCAGGCGGGTGTTTTAAACCAGGTCTGGCATTCCAAGTGATGATTTTCGAATCTTCTGTTCTTCTAAGACCGCTACAGGACCCTACTGAAGGGTAATCATCCCATAGATTTAAATGGTGGTATTTCATCCTAAATATCGAATTTAATTTCGGAAATGATGATGAAAAACGTGTGACAAACTTATGTCAAAATGACATAGAACAATCATGAGCACTTAATTTGTAATTTGTCGATGGGATTTCTGATCATCTGCAAATAATAAGCATTCGAGCATTTCAGAAATTGTGGTAGAATAGAAGTTATCCCAATTTAATCTTTGAGGCATTCTGAGTTCGCGTGAAATTTACCAGAACAAATGTAATAATTTTTCACCCTGAATATTCTGTCTCTTAAATAGAAAACAAAAAAATCTAAGTGCTCCAAGTTCGCCCCATATTTTTCCAATTTGTCTGATATAGATGTCATGATTAACACTATCAAAAGCTCTACGAAAATCTGTGTAGACTACATCTATCAATAGAAACAATATTACGAGTTTGAAATTATTTTTTCCGCTGACCTCAAAATAGAAGGTGATTTTTAAGTGTAGAGAATTGATCATTAATGGCCCATTTTAATGCTCAATTTATGCTATTTTATTGTCCTCCTGGCAACTGTACACAAAGTATTCAGAAGCACTACGAAAAATGTCAAAACTCTACTGGAACATAAAAAATAAAAATTTTATTATGTCAATGCAAGTCTGCAAGTCTCGTACAAAATGAGAATGTATTTCAATCAAGAATTCATACATTATTCATATTGAGATTGTCGGAAAAATCTTGTGATCAACTCGGTTGTTAATCGAGCGACTAATGGTCTCGAACTATTAACGCGTGAGCGGAGCGAATATCTTGACCATTAGTCGCTGTCTTTAATAACCTAGTTGATTAAATAACCATAAATGGTGAAATCACCCGTGATATATGATTTCAATATTGGACTATCTATTTCAGAATCACTCTCATCAGGATGTGTTGGGAATTCAATATTAGTCAATCAAAAAATATTACATGTTGAAAATAATTCAAAAATAAATTTCACCGTACTTTATGATCTAAATTTATTCATAAAATTCCAGAATCACCTCGTATATGAAATCAAATAAAGCCGGATCCATATTCATCAACATACAAATTGCGTTAAAATGCAATAAAAACGGACAAATAGAGACAAAAGCAATAAACGACGCCATCCATTAGTCAGCTCCCATCAATGACAACCCTATTATGGAGAATCATGGTTTCTCGGTGCCGACACTAATGAAAGATATGATGGAAATTCGAAAATAATTGGGTGGAATGCACACAATGTTTTCTGGAAATGAAGGCAAAAAGATATGCTCGAAATTTCTGTTCAGTATTCGAGGGTTGAATAATGAATATGGTGGGACAGATACACCCTTCATTGTGAGATATTGGATATGATAATGATTGTATTGTTGACGCGGAATTCTTTATGGTTGGCCCATTTATTGTGATATTATTTGGGTTGGTTTCATCATTTTTTCTTCTAGTAGATTCAACTTTTCTGCCAGCATTAGTGCTTCCAACTTTTCGCTATCTTCGCAGACCCATAAACGTCAACCAGTTGATTGCTGACGTGCAAAAACAGCAGTAAATATTTCGAATTTGGTGACAGCAGATATCGACCAGATTTTGGTGTCATTGTATTCATAGAGTCTTTCTGAACAATATTAGTGAAACTAACAGGTGGCGGTCTGTCTTAGTTCAGAAAATATGGACCCAAAATTTCCCAAAATTTCCATCTTCACGTCCTTTCTCACTATAAATAACAAATTCACTGCTCCAAAATATGGTCGATATCTGCTGGTCACCGAAATTCAAAATTTACCAAAACAACAATCGAAAAAGTGAACCTGTTGAATTGTCAGATAAAATCGGTCAATTGACAGATTAAAAGTGTGAATTGACCGATTAAATAAGTCAATTTACAGCTTAAAAGCTTCATTTGACATATTAAAGTGAAAGCGTAAATTGACAGATTTTTATTTCACCGTAGTGCCACTTATAAGCTGCCTTAGATTTCATATACGAGGTGATCTTGGAATTTTAGTCAAAAATTGAGACCATAAAGCACGGGTAAAATTTCTATCTGAATAACTTCCAGCATGTAATATTATTTTTATTTCCGACACATTTCCTAATGAAGGTTTTTCTGGAATAGATATAGTCAAATATTGAAATCTGTTTGAATTCACCATTCAAAATATTTTTAACCCGTAATAGGTATAGCTTTTTCATTGATAGATATTCAATGTCCAACTCATCTCCTAATAGAATCTAAAGCATTTTCACAATAAAATGTGTTATTTTGATATTCAAAGAAAAATGCCATTCTTCAATAAATGATCAGGTGTTTATTTCATTATAAAGAAAAGCTATGCCATTAATAGTGGAAAATAACATCAGGCGAATGACCACCACGACCACGCTTACAGGACCATATCCTTTTAATGAAATTTTCCATAACCAAATCGGAAAGTGGCTGCCTATGTCCTCGATAGCCTCAGGAATTCCATCTTTGAGGTCTTGAATCGACGCTTTGCTATTGGCGTAGACCTTCTCTTTCACGTGGCCCCAAAAGAAGAAACCGCAAGGGGTTAAATCACCAGATCTCGGTGGCCAATTCTGATCACCTCTTCAAAAGATAACATGGTCCGGAAACTTCTCCCGCGAAAGGATTGAGTTCTTGTGTTAACTGAACTTTATAAGCTTTAAAACAGAAATCTTTATGCAAAATACGGTGTTGTAATGTTTGTGTGAATGCTTAATTCCAAAGAACACAAGGAATGGACAGACCCGGGTTTTCTTTAACATTTTCGGCTACAGCAGCAATATTCTCGGCTGTTCTAGAGCGACGTGCACCGGGTTTCATTCTTCACATCGCTAACTTGTCCGCACAGCTCAAATTTTCCACAAATTTCTTTATTGCGATCCGACAAGGTGCTTCACGACGACCAAAAAATGTTCTGGTTTTACGAACCGTCTCTGCCGAATTTTCAACATTTTATAGTGAATTTTAATAATTTCAAAGCGTTCTTGAAGCCTGTATCGTTCAAATTTCAAAAAAATGACAGCTTCAAATGTGACATCTACCGAAAAAGCGGTCTATTCAAAATAACACCTCTTATTGGAAAACCCTTTATCATGCTTTCTGTTGGAAGGGTTCAGAAAAAATATATATTCTTGGTAATATTCAGGAAAAGGCATCTCAAAAAAATTCCAAAATACTGAAGTTTATCATTGGGTTCGATGGCTCAATTATGAATTAATTTTTTTTATATTTGCGTTGATTGAAAATGAAATATTTTTTTTATTCGAGTCAGGGAAAGTAACATTATTGTTGTATTCATAATATGGAGAATGGAAATGTATACAACAGTTGGAAGATAATTCAAGAGAAATACCAATATGTGTTTTTATGTGATAATGAAAACTTTCTTTCAGGTAACGAATCTCACTTGAAATTTTCAAATTACATGAATGATCTCCAAAAATATTCTTGGAAATGTTGAAACATGCGATTTGTCCATTGTTAATTTTATCGAGATCGTATAAATAAATCTCCAGATATAAAATTTCTGAATAACATGTTGATTTTCCATTCCATTACTTTTCGAAAAATAGGGTTTTTACTTCTGAATGATATCATACAGTATTATATGGTTTTTTCTAATAAGCTGTTTCGCACGACGAAATGTTTTTAATTCCATATAAATTTAATAGAATCATTTGAAAAAACATGAAAAACCTCAAAAACTCAAAGAATAAGGCAGAAGAAGGAAAACAAAACTATTCAAATGATGAGACCTCGGTTTATTTTTCTTTACAATATGAAATATTCATTCTGAAGCATCGAAAAATGTCTTCTGAGTTATATCATAGAAGATCTACATATCGTATTATTTTTTGGAAATTTTCAACAATGCTCTATTAAAAATCACAACTAACAGTTTATTTATATGTTTTTGAACAAACAATCAGTTTCATCAAATGTAAACACGATAACATTCATTAAGAATAACACAAGAATTGAACTGAAATTTGCGAGTGGATGTCATGGAGCAAGAAAGTCGGAATCATACATGAGCAGAATTGAAGCAACATTTCTCAGGTCATTTCAACTTCAATTAATCATTTTCCATAAGTGTGTCACACGTTTTTATCATTACAATTCCGAAATTGTATTCGATATTAGGATGCAATTCCGGTATTTAAATCTATGGGAGATGATTACCCTTCAATAGGGTCCTGTAGCGGCTCAGAAGAACAGAAGATTCGAAAATCATCACTTGGAAATGCCAAACCTGGTTCAAAACACCCTCCTGGCCCAAGAGCATGAATTAAGTATTTTGTATCTAAATATTGAAGGTATTTATTTGAATAGTTCTAAGTTTCAATTTTGTGAAAACGACGAGACAGGTTTTTTTCTACTGAGGTTTTTCCCTGTGCTCTGGTATCATACGCCAGAAGCAGTATAGTACCTACCCCGTTTTGCACCAACTCAGCAGGAGACTTTTTGTTTCATGATTGTATTCTGTTAGCCCTCAATTCAAAAGAATATCAATATTTTCTCATCTTGAAATATTCACATTAATGCCTTATCAATTTATTTCAAACTTGCTTTTTTGCGGGAAGTATTAAGGTCCTGCATCATTATTTTTTTCCAGTATACAGTGAAAACAGAAATTTCTCACTGATTTGAAAGATGAATGTCAACTACACTGATTAACGATATGCAAACTAATGGATACGTACGTTTGCTATTAGTATATAACGAGCCAATCAGCGTTCGAGCAGATGAATGTCACAATTTCCTATCAACTTGCAACTAAAGCAGAAATCATAACGCCAAAGGAGAATTGAAAAAAAAAACATTTGTTTTCTTTGCTTGAAAATATTTCTTGGAGATTTGTTCAATTACTCGGCCTAATTGATTTTTTTCTTATAAAATCATTGCAGGTTCTTGGAGGTTCTTTGGAGTTGACGCTTTACTGGCCAAATTGCCAAGGAACCGAAGAGTTGTCATTAGGAAGTGTGTCTGATCCTGATGTGAGAAAGCTCTGATGTGAAATCAGAAGCTTTTGTGCCCTTGATAATATAGGAAAAACCACTAATCGATTTTAAATAACCCATATGGTTTTCTTCAATTCAGTTATACATATTTTGCGAAACTAATCAAACTCTTGGTTATAATACTCTCTGACTTTTATACAGGGTGTATTTCAAGATTTAGGTTTGCGGGTAGGATGAAAAATCAGCTTGTATTTTCCTCGATACTAATACAAATGAATTTTAGTCCTAACTGATGCTCCACAAGAACTGAGCAAATATTCATAGGAAAAAGAGTAATCGAATTTAAATATCGCATATGGGTTCCTTCAATTCATTCATCACATATTTTAGAAACTAATCAAACTCTTTGTTATATATTCTTAGACTTTTATACAGAGTGATTGGTTAATTCGACGTGATTCTAGAAAAGGTATATTCTAGACGTCATTTGCAGCGAATTACGTCAAGTGAAGCATGGTTCGAAAATATGCTTACGAAGATATTGCGATCTCCCAAATTTTCTAAAAATTTCTGTGCTTCGTTATGAAAATAATTATTTCAGTAAAAAATACTGAAGTACTAAAAAATACAGTCTAAATACAGGGTGTCTGTAAAAAATGTGAGGACTTACAGAGATCATCCCCCGATGAAAATAAGTAGGGGTCATATAATTTTTTGTCGAAATCGAACAGCCTTTGGAAGGCGATGACGAGTAGACAGTTTTAATTTTTTTTAGGAGTCCTTAAAAAACTGATTCAAAAAACTATACATAATAGATCATTAAGTAGATGTTACTCCACAATTTTTTTGCGCCCATAACTTTATTATAAGGGGTTGAAAATAATAATCCCTGATGAATTTCCTTCATAAATTGTCTGGTGGAATAGATTTTCGAAAAATAATTTTTTATGGGTTCCCATCCAATTCTGGAGGAAATGGTCTCTTGTAAAATTTCGATACAGTCGATACTTTTCTAGAAGAAAATAAAAATTACAAGCACTTATGATCACTGCTCAAACCTTTGGACTGATATCATTTTTCATTGTAGATAGTACACCATCCTCTTCACAATGAAATAAATATTCATAATTTTTTTCTTATCGAAATGGAACCTCTCAGGAAAACCCTCTACCAATCGTAATTCTCAATTTCTCTGAAATTACCTCGGATAATATCTACTCGTTATAAAGTGTGGTTAACGTCTCTTCTATAATGACTATAAAGAAAAAGTAGTGGTTAATCGTAAAATATAGGTAGTACATACTAAATTTAAGGGAGAGTAGGACATGATAATGCTGTTGTAAATAAATTCAATGCCTCCGTTTATGTCAGCGAAAACTGCTGGTTATGCACAACATAAATGTTTATTACATCAGAGGAGAGGGAAGCGCTTTTGGATGAGGATTATTATTATTTATTTACCTCTGGTCATCTCTATCTATAAGCCATTGTACCAACTACCAGCAACAAAACTGAACAAACTAATTCAATTCTTGCAATTATACTTTCTTTTAGATTTCAGTGAACTTTATTTGGCCCATATCTCTTCGACTCTTCGTCTTAGTTCGACGCACATTTTACGTCCTTATTTTCTTGGGCAAATTGTGTCTGGGGGAATTTCTCGTTGGTTCATAAATCTTCATATTGGAAAAACGATAATGAAATTTGGATATCCTTAATTCGTTTTTTTCTTTTTTTTCTATTTTAACTCACTTTTCAACGATTTTTTAGTGGAAACAAGAGTTCTTGATGATCGATATCAGATTGATAGTTTGAAGACAAATTTTATTACTAAAACTCAGCGTCGTTAGCATGTTGAAGATATGTATATCCAATAGTAAATTATTCTCATGAAAAATAATCAATATGGCTATTATCGAACCTATTACGTGCGAAATTAAAAATGATCGTGAGGCATGAAAATGTGCATGTGTGTAGCGTGCTAAAACTAATTATTATCCAATGAAGAAATCTTATCTCACAGATGATTAGATATTTGCTAGGGTCACCAAACATTTATATCAATATTATAATTCTGTCCATTTGATTTGATATGACTACTTAAATTTGAAGAATATTATTTCTTTCTGTTCGATCTCAATGTATATCCAAGTAGATCTCGTTTCGTTTTTCTTTTCTCTTTTCAGTCTACTGGAGATTGTTCAAGTTAATCATCGAGTAGTCAAATATTTTCAACCTTACATTTTTTTTCCTGAGTAATAATAAACGGAAAACAATAGAGAAAACTTGGAGGAAGTATTCAATTAGACAAATGAAGGTTACACAGTATTAGTGACCAAACTCATAAAAATTTTGGAAAATTTAATCATGACTCTCAAAACGGCAAATATGTATGGCGTCTTTTCATCTCGTTAGCGTTGAGCTTAATCTCTTCAATCCTAATCTCATTACATATAATAATATTAATCGAAATGCCTATCGATATTTTCGTTTATTCGTTTTTTTTTGAAATTCAAAAAAAAAACTTTCAAAATTATCTTATGGAATTTGTTGTGGAAGAAATAATCAGACATTACATATTGTCTGAATATAATGGGAATTGTTTATATTAAATCAGTTCAGTGCAATGTATTTGTGCGCATGCTTCGAGTGCATTCTTAATCTTTCTTCAAATCTTACCTGCGATTCTCTACGATATTCTGAAAAAAGATTTGCTTCGATAAGTTTTAGTAGGTAATCATCTTATATGGTGCTCATCTTTTTGTGCGAAAATTATCAACGTTTACGGAGTATGACTCGTTTACCATAATATGACTCTGCTTATATTGACCTATAGATCAATACAATGGCAATATAATTGATTAATTTATCATTTTTATTTATTTCAAGCTTTAGCTTCACGCTAGTATGAAATATCAGATAATATTTCCTCGATACTAAAACAAATGAATTTAAGTCGTAACTGATGCTCTAACAAAAAACCGAGCAAAACATTCCTGGAAAAAATTAATGTGGTATGGTAATATAAGAAATCTCGCAGTGCAGAAAAGTAGTCATGCCAGTCGAGCATAATATAATTCAAATCTAAATCCGAATTGAAATAAAGAACGCAGAGCTTTTTTCAACTAGTTTCATCTACCTCAAAACTCTCATTTAATAACATTTTCCGTCGACCTCAAAATAAAAGGTTGGTTTAATGTGTACGAAATTGATCATGAACACAAAGCATTCTGAAGCAATACCAGTAATGTCAAAACTCTACTGGAACATAGGAACAGAAACTCATTTTATGTCAAAGGTAAGTCTGGTGCAATATAAGAACGTATTTCAATCAAGAATTTATACATAATTCATATAGAGTACGTCGGAAAAATCTTGTAATCAACTCCGTTATTAATCAAGCGATTAATGGTCTCGAACTATTAGGTAACACATTCACTTCGCTCAGGCTTAAAATATCTTGACCATTAGTCGCTCTCTTTAGAATAGAATAGAATAGAATAGAATAGAATAATTTATTCATGCTAATACACAGAGTGTTTACATACGTCATACAGCCATGTTTCATAAACAAGGATACAAAATAACAGAAGTACAGAAAAAATATACTGAATATATCACAAAATATCGGATACATCATCCGACAGACAGATACTCATCCAGAGAATAGTAACATTTCTACACAAATATTCCTTAATTAAACTCTTGAATTTGGTTACAGGAACATCTTAACAGTGGTTGGCAACTTATTGAAAACCTTAGGACCGTAGAATGTTACGCCACACTTCATCCTGTCTATACGATGAAAATCAGTATAAACATGACTGTTGTGGCGAGTATTGTATTCATGTACATCCTCGTGGGTCCGGTATCCCCCCAAATGCACCCTCACATATAACATAATTGCAACATAAATAGACAAGGGACAGTTAATATCTTCAACTCCCTAAAGGCACCTTTACAGTCATTCTCTATAAACAAGATTGCTCATATCTGATCGACCTTCTCTGCAAACTATTGTTTAATAACCTAGTCGATTAAATGACCATTTTAATTGAATGCGATTCATTTTAGTATCCTTCAAAAACGTTCCATTGGGAAAGTTCCACTAGTTAATTATGTTACAACGATTGTTTCCATTTTCCGACCTCCATTATAAGGGTGCTGACACTAATAATGACAGAATGTTCTCATTAATAAGAAAATTGGGTTGAAGGTTAGAAATGTACCAAACTTATGTTGCATTATAGGTCCTATTTAATAGCCGTCTCTCTCGTTTGTTCTAATACAATATGACAATGAATTCCCAGTAGTATTCTGATATGGGCAATAGATGCTTCGCTTTTCCCTTTAGAATGTGATTCGCTTTATATTCTGAAGCAGTATGCATACACAGCAGGCACAATGATTTAGTTTTGAAGTGAATTAACCCAACTTTAGCGTGGCATATTTCAATAGTTGCACTTTCGTAGTTTTGCCATAAGGAAGTTGGTTTCAATGCGAAGAAACACGAATATGCATTATTTTCAAAAAATCGCCAAAAAATCAGAATATGGATGCATTTTAATTACCAATTTATGAAGGAACGGTCGCAAGCGATACAGAAAATTTTTTTTAGTAAACATATTTTTTAGTTCCCTGAAGAAAAATAAAATTGTTGTCTATTGCGTTCAACGAGATGAGAAAATAGCAGGCGTGCCATTTGAAATATGGAAGCTTTTTACCATTATTCGTAGTAGACGTTTGAGAATTAATTATGATCACTCTGTATACAACAGAGTTCATTTTCTCTTTCTTTGGGGGACTAGAGAATGTGTCTACTCAAAACAACATTGTCTGTAGCGCTTGCATAACTGGATCCTGAACGTTTAGTTGTCGTCAGCTCTTGAATTGCCGATATAACTAGACAACTGCGAGGACTGACAACGAAAAATTTCTTCGCTGGTTTGTAGTTTTTTCACTACTGGGAATGGTGAGAAATGCAACTAGTCGATACTTGTCAAACAGACAAGTTTGGCAGTCTCTAAATAGATACACCAGTAATAAGTAACTAATAAGTTTTGTTTCGATATACATATAGGTGGTGGTGGATGATAAAGTGTTCTGAAAACTTTGAATATTACATAGATCGTCCAAATCTTGGATTCCTCATAATGATGGTATGATTTTTTTGGATGTAAACTCATTTATGATCTGCCTTAGCAAACAAGACTATTTTGCCATACGTATTATGGTCTTAAATCATAGCGTACATCTATCGCAGTATTTAACCGCAATTAGGATTATGACTGCCATTAAAACGCTTATTGCTTTACTAGCGGTAATAATAACATGATTAGTCCCCAGAAGCTTACTACTGTCTAGGGTAATTCCCAGATATTTGAATTACCCTATACAGCAAGCTTCTGTGGTATAAGTAAGTTGAAATAAGTTCCAGTAAAGCAATTGATACAATTATATTCAAATATAATAAATGTATATTTTTTTAATTCAATAATATTTCAAAACTTTGCAACAGAAAACAATGTTTTATAGACCATTGAAATCTGGCGCTCTTATCGAAACACCCTTTAGTAATAACGCCATATTCCCTTCAGCAAGAGCAAAGTATCCTGACTCCCGTCCTTAATCAAATAAACTCCAACGAAACGTAACAATACTAACCTGGCAACCCTTTTATTCCCTTCGGCGTCAATGAGCGTAGCCTCGTCATCGTTTTGAGAGCCCAAAGAGCTTTGACTACCGGCCCTTGAAACGGGAGCCGACTCGCTTCCCAGGGTCCTTTTGCAGCGCTTGGCGTATTTTAACGGATCCTTCCGCGTAGATCAGTGAAGTGGTCTCGTCCATATCCTCTGAATCGTCCTTCGGAGGTCTCTGCTTGCCAAAACGTATTAAATTCCTCACGTTACGAAGAGGTGATGTCCGTTTTCTGTCTGCCAACGATGGCGTTTTGGCTGCTCCAGATGCCAGACTGGAACTGCCCCGATTTGGATTTCTTCGGCTCGTTGACATTCTGAAAGCAGACACGTATACGTGATTTCACTCGGAAGGTAAGGGATGAAGTGGGGGTTGAATTGCTTAGTTTTTTTCAGGCACGTATGGTGAAGTTTATTTATTATTGAAGAAAACATTTCAATTTGTTTGATCTCGACTGAACACAGGCGTCGAAAGTATTTTATATTTCTTTTGTCTCCCTCTTTTGTTGACTGAAAATATTGATAATGAAACATTTATTGAAATAATTTCACTCAATGCTATTTTTATCATTTCTGATTTTTTCATTTAACATTTCGGTCAGCTTTACCTAACCAATAATTGCTTATAGGTTAAGGGTTTTCCAATAAGAGCTGTACCGCTATTTTGGTAGATATCACATTTGTCAGCTGTCATTTTTGACATTTGACAAGTAGGAAACTACACCAATTATAAAAATGGAACGATACACGCTGGACAA
>CM024243.1:78124093-78311457 GCA_013421045.1 Propylea japonica
AACTTCTGGAATAAGCATTGATCGTGGATCGGGACACAGGAATTTGAATCTGTACGCGCCATTACGTCCGTAATTTTTTTCTATGGTGTTGTTTTTCGTCTACGACATGCTATAGAGGTCGTTCTGGTGCGACGGAAGCTGAGAATTGCGAGAAACGGCCGTTTTCGATAATGCTTTTCGTTCTAATCAAGCATTATCGCTTTGAGGTAACCTAACCTAACCTATCGTAATTGGAACACTTGAAACACACACGAAGGCGACAGATTATTAACTTCTGGAATAAGCATTGATCGTGGATCGGACACAGGAATTTGAATCTGTACGCGCCATTACATCCGCAATTTTTTCTATGGTGTTGTTTTTCGTCTACGACATGCTTAGAGGTCGTTCTGGTGCGACGGGAAGCTGAGAATTGCGAGAACGGTCGTTTTCGATAATGCTTGTCGTTACTAATCAAGCATTATCGCTTTTGAGGTAACCTAACCTAACGGTAATTGGAACACTTGAAACACACACGAGGCGACAGATTATTAACTTCTGGAATAAGCATTGATCGTGGATCGGGACCAGGAATTTGAATCTGTACGCGCCATTACATCCGCAATTTTTTCTATGGTGTTTGTTTTGTCTACGACATGCTTAGAGGTCGTTCTGGTGCGACGGGAAGCTGAGAATTGCGAGAACGGTCGTTTCGATAATGCTTGTCGTTCTAATCAAGCATTATCGCTTTTGAGGTAACCTAACCTAACCTATCGGTAATTGGAACACTTGAAACACACACGAAGGCGACAATTATTAACTTCTGGAATAAGCATTGATCGTGGATCGGGACACAGGAATTTGAATCTGTACGCGCCATTACATCCGCAATTTTTTCTATGGTTGTTTTTCGTCTACGACATGCTTAGAGGTCGTTCTGGTGCGACGGGAAGCTGAGAATTGCGAGAACGGTCGTTTTCGATAATGCTTGTCGTTCTAATCAAGCATTATCGCTTTTGAGGTAACCTAAACCTAACGGTAATTGGAACACTTGAAACACACACGAAGGCGACAGATTATTAACTTCTGGAATAAGCATTGATCGTGGATCGGGACACAGGAATTTGAATCTGTACGCGCCATTACATCCGCAATTTTTTCTATGGTGTTGTTTTCGTCTACGACATGCTTAGAGGTCGTTCTGGTGCGACGGGAAGCTGAGAATTGCGAGAACGGTCGTTTTCGATAATGCTTGTCGTTCTAATCAAGCATTATCGCTTTTGAGGTAACCTAACCTAACGGTAATTGGAACACTTGAAACACACACGAAGGCGACAGATTATTAACTTCTGGAATAAGCATTGATCGTGGATCGGGACACAAGAATTTGAATCTGTAAGCGCCATTACGTCCGTAATTTTTTCTATGGTGTTATTTTCGTGTACGGCATGCTATAGAGGTCATTCTGGTGCGACAGGAAAGCTGAGAAGTGCGAGAACGGCCGTTTTTCGATAATGCTTGTAATTCTTATCAAGCATTATCGCTTGCGAGGTAACCTAACCAACCTATCGGTAATGGAACACTTGGAACACACACTAAGGCGACAGATTATTAACTTCTGAAATGAGCATTGATCGTGGACCGGGACACAAGAATTTGAATCTGTACGCATGCTATAGCGGTCGTTCTGGTGCGACCATAAAGCATAGAAGTGCGATAACGGCCGTTTTCGATAATCCTTGTCGTTCTAATCAACCATTATCTTTTTCGTTTAATGCAATTATGAGCATGTTTTCCTCTATACGATAATACTTTTGTGTTTTTGGTCCATTCCACTGATTTCTTCTAATCCGATGCTACAACCCTGATAATCTATCATTCATTACATAATCGAATGCATTGAGCATTAATGGACGACGATAATGCTTATCTTTTCAAGAAATGGTTGAACTTTTAGGCAAATTCGACTGATTTCTCCGGGATCTCGTAATCAAGTGCTGCACTCAGAAAATGGTTCATGAACTGATATATTTACTCGGATTTTTACAAACAGTCGAAGAATTGTCTCAACTTAAGTCCGTCGGTAGTACAGTTTGGTCACTAGCGACATCTATGCCTTTTTCATGAAAAATTCAAGTTTAAAGTAGAAATTTCCAGTGAAGTAAAGTTGCAATAATAACTTCATTTTCATCTAAAGTACCTAATTGCATTTAATGAGAGATCGGAATTAGTTTTAATATGTACCCATAGAAACGTGTAGTGTTGACGTAAGCATGGGTAATCTATCATAAACTGTGTTTTACACTAATTGAATAATTCCTGCTGTCCATAACGATGTCTTTGTTAATTAACATCCTTTTGGTATTATTACAATGCCTGACGATATATTGAATTTGAAAATAGAGAAATGATCTGTTTATTTTATTTTTTTTTTTGGTTTTGAAAATTATTAGGAATATTTTATCGAAGTAAAAAATATTTTCGAGAAACTATTTGTTAGAATCGAAAATATATGCAGAATTTAGTGTTTGAAATATTTTAGGCTCCTGAATTTGAAACTTAATGCTTAGAAATTTTATATCAGGCGACTTTGATTAATAAAAACATTCTTCTATTCTATTTTGAAGAATATAAAAATTTAAGGAAAGCCCTGAGCAGGTGCTCTTGAGCGTACGTTCATTGGTGGAGCAATTGTTATTACCTCCAAATTTTGTATAGGACTTGAGATTAATGCTAAATCTATGAATGCAAAATCTCAGCACGATCGGAATTATATTCTGGATATTATTCATAAAATGAAATATGTAAAAAATCAATAATTAAAAAAAATCAATTCTATGGTTCAGTTTATGCGAGCTTCTTGAAATTTGACATGAACATTCAGTATATCAATCTTCATTCACAAAATAAATTTCACACGAATCGGATATCTTGCTATGAAAATATAAAGATGTTTCTTTTCAATATTCCAATTGAATTTTCTATGGTTCTGTTAACATTTTGGCCACAAAATTTTGCATGCGGTCTATTTTGAGCATCTTGCATATGGCGGCGGAATTTCATCTCGATTGGTTTCGTTTCGTCTGAGATATTGAGGAACAAAAATTCTGAATAGACACCCAGTATGATTTGCCTCGTCCTGAAAATGTCAAGTCTCTAGATTGGACAATTCCTTCGAAAGTTATCGTGCTAACGGACGGCCGACCCCATGAACAAAATTGAATTTGACCATGATTTCGTCATCAGGGAGTCGAATCCTATCGTTTGAGACCATTTTCGGCTCAAAATTCTAAAATTACGGACATTTGGGCAATACGATATAGCCCTCGTTTAAATAGGACGAACGCTCAAAACCATCATGATGACAAAATACCGTTGATCTACTTTTTTTCCGATGAATAAACAAGCACTTGATCCAAGTCGGCCTTACACTTTGCCCAACGCGCACGCACCAAATTCCTCCGAAACCGTTCGTCCGATCCGACGCCCACTCGTCCGTATAAAACGACGTCTAACCACCGAAACGTTGGAAAAACGTTAGAAGCGCGACAACGAGCCCGAAACTGCACAAAAAGGTCGTACCTATTTTTCACCGCAGCGGTCCGGATCGAACGCTAAGCCGATTTTTTCGCGTCCGTCCGTCACAAGGCACGATTTCGCCTCGGTCGCCGGGCACGGTCACGGATTGGTCCTTTGTCACGCTAAATTTGACACGTAGCGAATTGTCAAGGTTCGATTTCGTAATAGAATAAATCGACCAAATCCGATGGATCTACCGAAAATAGAAGCCTTATCGTCTAATGCTTTAATGAATCGTTTTCTGAGTGTAGTAACTACTTGATTAGGACATCCCTGAGAATCAGTCTAATTTGCCAAAAAGTTCGACACCATTTCCCAAAAAAATAAGCATATCGTCGACGATTATGCTATCAATGCTTTCGATTACGCAATGAATGATAGATTATCAGGGTTGTATAGCATGAATTTGAAGAAATCATGGAATTCACCGAAAATTTTAGCATTATCGTCTAATGCTTTAACTTGAAGGATATATCAAAATCAATTGTAATGGACCCTCAAAAAAGTTATGCTCCCCTATGTGAGATACAGGAAAAACTGTTGATAGTTTTTAATTGAAATGAAATATGCTGATGAAAATAACTATGAAAATTTTATTTTTTGCATGAAAGTAGCACATAATCGTACTTATAATAATTAATGGTGGTATTCTGCTTTTCATCTGTAAGTACGATTGATCTATAAGTGGCCGACTTACAGATTCGTAAATAATGCAATTCTGGAATGGTTCCTGTAACTTTCTTATTTACAGTGTCACTTTTGAACTACTCATCGAAAAACATAACCTTCAATCGTAAGATTTGATCATGGAACTTTATGTATTATGATTTAATGGTTTTGATTTGAATTTGAAAATACATTCATCTGAATGTAGTTTGCGTTTGTTTCTTATCTTACATCTAATAAATTGAAAACAGGAAAGAAAAAAATTTCTTGGTTAAAGTTGCTGTAGAGCATTTATTAAACTTATAGTACACTGGTCATTCAATCTGATGTTCACAAACTGGGCATTCGGCATTTCTTCAATCTGAACATTTTCTGGGCATACGGCATTTCAAATGGATTCATTTGATCACGCAACTTTTTTCAATTCTCATGAAGTTCCTACTTTAAAAAAGGATGATTTTCAGGTCATGTATATTATTGAACAATGTTTTACCTGTTATGATTTTCTTCCGATAACAATCCAATAAACAAGGCCATATTATATTTATTCATCATGATTTTCTTATATTAACCCATTACTAGCCAGAACTCAAATATAATGAAAACGAGTATTTTTTTTTTCAATAAACTGATTTTTGAGTGTTCTCTTATGAAATATTTACTAAAATTTTGATAAAAAATTTTCCCAATCCGTAGAAAATAGGCGTCCCATTTTTGGGACGATGGCTGAAAGGGAATGAATTATAATAAAGATTTATTTGGACAAAAACAAAAAAATGGAGCGTCCCAAAAAAGGGACGTTGGTGTTTGTCCTAAAATAAACAAACCATTCAAAGTAACCTCAGAATATGTCATTCGATAATGCTTCCGATCACCCGTCTAGTACTCGTAAATATTTAACGATTTCTGTAAGCTACAGATCCCTTAAAGAGGTCCAGAATTGCAATTTTTCTATTTTTTTTTAATTTTCATTCGTATATTTCAAATTTCGGTAAGTAGCATTATATTCGTCCTGCTCACGTATTATAATTATAAAAGTTGTCCCCCAGCCTGAATTCATAAAAATTCATAAAATAACATCAAAATCGAAATAAGCGGTAATAAAAATGTTCTTATCAAATTAAATATTATATCGGCACTTACCTGTATAGCGATTTACGTCTCTATATAGATAAGTGCGGATTTTTCAGTCTGATGTGTCGCCAAAGGAAAAAATTAAGAATTATTCGGAGAGAATTAAATATAAATCTGGTATTTTACGACCGCTATCAAAAATAATGATTTCCATTGAAATTGAGTTGATAACGTTTTTTATGGGCAGTGGAACTAAAATATTTGTTATGAGGTCTAGGTATATGAAATATTCTATGTTCGATACTCTGCGAGAAAATTTTTCGTGTCAAAAGTAAGAAAATATTTCAATTCGATAAAAAAATTCTGAATTAAATTCATCGAATGAAACTTTTTTTATTTTATACATATTTTTTTTAGGAATATAATTTTTTTATTTTTTATTTAAAAAAAATTGTATTTCGGATCCCAAAAAATTTCTAAGAATTTTATACAGGGTGTTTCTGAATTGAATTAAAGGGGATCATTCCTCAGAATATTTTATGAAAGAAAGTTCTCATAAATGTAGTTCCGGAAATGCATTTTTTCCAAGATACAGGGTGTTGAAGTTTCACTTCAAAACTGACTGAAAAAGTGGTACGCCACTGAGATATTTTTAACTAACAAATATTTTTGAATTCTTCGTTCAATTTGTGGTGAAAAAATTTCTTCTGCTTTCTTTTCGTAGGGTGCCGTTTTTATTCAAGAAAATAAATATTTTTAACGCGTATTTGTAGTTACTTCAACACATTATGTAGTAGAGATACTACGTCAAGATGTTTTATTTTTTGACATAAAAACGGAGCCCCACACGAAAAAAACTCTCGAGAGATTTTTCGTCATAAATTGAACAAATAATTAAAAAATAATCGTAAGTTCGAAAAATCTCAGTGGCGTACCAATTTTTCAGTCAGTTTTTAAGTAAAACTTCAACACCCTGTATCTTGTAAACCAGTAAACAATGCATTTATGGAACTACATTAATGGGAACTTTCATAAAATATTCTGAGGAATCACATCTTTCGCATCAATTCAGAAACACCCTGTATACTTTCCTCACATAGACTGTTAGAACTCATAAATCAAATAAGTTCTGATAATGAACTAAATTTGAAAGTAAATAAATTCATATTTTGAAAATTGGTAAACTAAAAATATCATAAATGATCTAATTATTCAGTAATTCGTAGATAACATCGGGGATAACATTGAAGTGAAAATTTTAGATCGATTTTTTTTTCAGAAATTAAAATACATATTGTTTTCACGAACTTTCAAATGGTAGGTACTTCTAGGTACCTACAAGATAGAGTTGTGGGGGTTTGGGATATAATGGTAGGTTATAAAACAGAAGCTGTTGTTGGGTTATTTAATGTGGAATAAATGTAAAATTATGCAGGAGTCAGATGCAGTTGATTTACGATATAATTTCACATTGATCGTTGCATGTAAATCAATTTTGATAATTTTAACATTATGTGAGTGAACCACGCTTAAGTAGGTAGCTACTGAAAGAACGTTGAGGCATTCAATGTAATATAAACTTAGTTTATGAAGTAGTTCTTCATTAGAAAAAATATCTACGTTATAGAAAAATAATAGTTGTCTATTATGCAGGGAAAAAAGTATTAGATTTTAGCTCGACGTTATGTTTTAAATTTCATGAAAAGTTATATTTTTGACCTGTCAAGAGATATAAAATGTCAAACTTTTCTCGTCACAAAACAAATATTTTAGTCTTTATAATTGTTTAACATCTTCTCAATTTTCGAAATGTTACATTTTTTATTTTATATGTATTCACTTCAGACAATGGTGAAAAGAAAACCATATTTAAAGAATGAATGCTACCATGAAATTGTCTATCGATTTATAAAAAAGAAATTAAAATCTGAAGTTCTGATGATGCGATTCTCATGAAATTTTGAATGATTATTCAGTAGTACTTATATCGATCTTCATTTACGAAATAAATTTTACTCGAATAGGGTATCTTGTTATGAAAATATGAAGATTCTTCTTTTCAATATTTCAATTGAATTTTTTATGATTCTGTTAACACTATGGCCACAAAATTCTGCATGAGTCTTAATATGAGCATCCAGCATATGGTCGCAAAATTTCATTTCGATTGGTTTCGTTTTATCTGAGATACTGAGAAATAAAAAAAAATTTGAATGGCCATATATTTTATGGTACACCCTGTACGATTTGGCTGGTTAACGAACTTAACCGCGGCTTTTGGGAACCGAACTCACCCTGAAAATTTTAAGTCTCTAGGACAATCCCTTCGAAAATTATCGTGTTTATGGCCGGACGGACGTGACGGTCACACGGACAGAATTGAATTGACGACGTTTTCGTCATCAGGAGTCGGACCCTATCGTTTGAGACCATTTTCGGCTCAAAATTAGAAGATTACAGACATTTGATCAAAACGATATAGCACTCGTTTAAGTAAACCAGAAAGGGCGCTCAAGAAATATTCCAACAATATAAATAATAAAAATTCTCCGCTTTCATTATTTATATTATGCCTGCGTTACTGTTAAACGCATGAATTTTCATTCATTATTCCAACAATATTTTTGTTATTTGTGATTCTCAAGCTCTGAAAATATCTGATTTATCATGAAATGGAAATAAATTCATTTGATCTAAGTTTCTGAATCATTTGGAATTATGATACAATTTTAAAAGTTCGAAGTGTAAAAATGGCTCAAAATCAAGCAAGTATCATCTAAAATTCTGCGTTAACGAATAAAATTGAAAAAACACAAACGACAAAAATTACACCTAAAAAAATAACACATCATTTGTAATTATGGTACAATTTTAAAAGTTCGAAGTGTAAAATGGCTCAAAAACAAGCGAATATCATGTAAAATTCTGCGTTAACGAATAAAATTGAAAGAATAAAAATGACAAAAAATACCTACTACCTAAAAAAATAACGTACATTTGGAAGTATGATACAATTTTAAAAATTCGAAGTGTAAAAATGGCTCAAAATCAAGCAAGTATCATCTAAAATTCTTCACTAACAAATAAAATTAAAAAAATACAAACGACAAAAATTAGGTACACCTAAAAAATAACGCATAATTTGGAATTGATACAATTTATATATTTATATATCATCTAAAATTCTGCGTTCACGAATAATATTGAAAAAAAACATGACAAAAATCACACCTGAAAAAAAACGCAGAGAAATCCAAATTAACTATTCTTTAACAAATCCGACGGCAAACGAAGCTAAGTCACGTCAAATCAAAGTCTATTCATACCTTGATCAAATAAAAAAAATTATACAACAATGTTCAATTGAATACCACGTGTTGGGTAACGTTTAAATGTTAATTGGAGAGTTCACGAAAGGTCGGCTTAAATGTTGATGAAAGTAATTAATTATAAGAAATTAACGAGTGACACTTTTGACACATTTAATTTGGTTTTATTGATATTTACATGTGTTCGCTTTGTTGCCGTTGATAGAACGAATGATATTTTTGATGATTAAATGGTTTGTTGATTGATCGGATGATTTTTTATTTGTTATGAGTTGTTCGGATGTATTATATCACTTTTGTGTTGGTATACAGTGGAACCTCGATATAACGAATCGGAAGGGAACCAGTAAATATTCGTTATATCAAGTAATTCGTAAATCTGAGGTTTGTTATATTGAGGTGAGGTTGGTCCAAATTTGTTATACCGAGGTTTTATTCACCTCGACATTACGTACTCATCTTGTTATAGCGAACTAATTTTGCTCATATAAATGAAAACTCATTTTTATCAAATTACTCATTTATTTTATATTTTCTTTTTCAAAACAATAAAGTGTACGTAGTACGTAGGCTTTTTTCTCTAAAATTCGCAGAACAAATAAAAAAGAGGTGAAAAATCAACCAATTGCTATAAAAGCCTAAATCTAATTTTATTTATCTTGATTGGAAAAAAGTAATAAATTGTAGTTTGTTTTCCACGGTTTCAATCTTCTGATGTTTGAAGGCAAACCAATTTCGTCGGAAACTTATCTTTAGATTTGAAAATTGTAGCCAATGAACTTGCGGGAATCCCGAACTTATTAGCTATGTCAAATTTTTTTGTAGAAGGATTTGTCAACATAATTAATGATGCTTGGCTTTTCTGCGACAGATAAGGAACGCCTTTCACGTTTCTGAGCCATTGCAAAAAAGTGAGGAGCAACACTGATTACTTTCCATCAACTAACTTCGTTTTACGTAATACGCGTCGAAACCTGTCGCGGCTGAATCACATACATACCTGGTTATTGGTGAAACGTTATATAGAGGTTTGAGTTGACGAAATTCGTTAAGTAGAGGTATTCACACTCTTTAGGTAGTTGAGAATTCGTTATAAAGAGTTGTTCGTAAAAAATTTTCGTAATGTAGAGGTATGTTTTACATTGACTCTTATGGACGATTCAAGGGGATTATGAAAATTCGTTAAATCGAGGAAGTCGTTATATTGAGGTTCGTTATATTAAGGTTGCACTGTATTACGTGTAAGATTGAACAGGAGTATTTTATTTTGTTACTTCAATTTTTGTAAGAATTTCTGAATGAAAATTTTAGAACAAAA
Organism: Propylea japonica; assembly: GCA_013421045.1. NCBI lineage: Eukaryota > Metazoa > Arthropoda > Insecta > Coleoptera > Coccinellidae > Propylea > Propylea japonica. The sequence goes on from CM024243.1 coordinate 78,134,039, forward strand.
AAATTTAAGAAAAGCCCTGAGCAATAAGACGATTACCTCAAAATTGTAAATGGGATTTGGGATTGATACCAAATATATAAATGCAGAATCTCAGCACAAAAGGAATTATATTTTGAAAATTATTCCAAAAATGAAATATTTAAAAAATAAATAATTACAAAAATTTAATTCTATGGTTCTGATACTGCCATCACCCTGAAATTTTGCATGAACATTCGGTATAGTAGTTTTCATTCTCGAAATAAATTTCAATCGAATCGGATATTCTGTCACGGAAATATAAAGATTCTTCTTTCAATATTCCAATTGAATTTTCTATGATTCTGTTAACACTAAAGCCACAAAATTTCGCATGAAGATTCAGTATATCAATCTTCATTCACAGAAAAAATTTGACTCGAATCGGATATCCTGTTATGACAATTTAAAGATTTTTCTTTTCAATATTCCAGTTGAATTTTTCGGCTCAAAATTCGAAAATTACGGACATTTGGGCAAAACGATATAGCACCCGTTTAAGTAGAGCGAGCGCTCAAAAATGGTTGCCTTAGAATTTGATATTGGTTTATGAAAATTCTGGAAAAAATTGTTTAATTTCTTATACAGGTTTCTTTGGAAAAGAGAAATATGAGAAATATACAAAAAAATAAGATATTCAAAAAATAAGTTTCTCACTAGCTTGAGAATTGTGAATAACAATACAAAATAAAAATATTGTTGGGATAAATTTTTTCATTAATTCATTGAAAGACAAAGTGCTCTATGAATTTTGCGGACACATTTATTTTTTTCAGAGTGAATTTTTCCGATTTGGAAGCTTTGTTCTGATCTCGGTTCTGATGCATAGCCAAACTTTACTGGACAAAATGTTAACAAAGATAAACAATCTTAACTGTCAAATCAAGAACAAGAACCTTGGAAATTTCTCATGTTAAAAAACACCGGTTGGGTACATCATTTTGTCCTACCAATTTTATATTTTCGTAAATTAGAATTTTGATGAATATTCTAATGATAAGAAATAACCACATTATTCTCATCACACAGTACAATTACAACAATAATGGTAGGTACTGTTTGAATGGGATGGTGATTTGAGAGAACATACATCTCGACATAGATCAATATCTCTTAGAATGAAAAATTTCTCATAATTATTTCAATTTACACACAACATATTTTAAGATCGACACAAAAGATAATGCATAAATTATAAAAGCGATGATAGATAAAGAATATTTTTGGACAAATTAGAGAAGTTAATTTGGTTGTTTTTCGATTACCTATGTAGATACCTACCGTTGAAATTCGAAATGTAGTAGGTATGTATTATCTTTTTCTCTTGATAATTTTTTTAAGTGAGTTAAATCAATTGAATTTTATTTTTTTTAACATACTTATGTTTCAAACAAACTTATCGTCGTTTTAACAGCAGGAGAAGTTGAAAAGATAGTTTCATAATTTAAGTAGGTATTTAAGTATGTTGTTGGATTTTATCTTCACAATCAACCACAAAATACCGGAAGTTACGTATTTGAGGTATTCAATGAAAGTTTGCATGTATTTTGACACTTTTACTGCTACTGACAAATGTTAGGTACTCAACTTTTAAGGTTTGGTGTTGAAGTCACTAAAGACTTCTTTGAAGAGAAATTGATGACTGTTATGATAATTATAATCTTTTTGTGGTTTACGAAACCATTCAAGTAAAATTTTCAACATTAACAAAATCATTGAAACCCACAAGAACATCGTATTAGGTAGATTTGAGGGTAGATTTCTTAGAAACTCAAAGAAAGCATTGACTGAATTCGTTAACGCTCAAGCAACAATTGGACGTTCGCCTATCCGGGTATCAACCTCGCCAATTACTTCACGACACTGTAAAAAACAGTTTCAAGAATTTTGGACAAGTTTTCGTCATTTGAATACTAATTATAATTCTTGATTGCACGTTTTGATTAGAGAATTTTTCAGAAATTGTAAGTTTCTTTCTTACAAGCGGCAAAGATACAATTCTTTAAGGGCATAAAAATGTAGAGGAAAAATTATTTTCTATTTTTGATATGGAAGAAATTCAATCGGAATGAGGTATAATACTCAAAATTGTGGAGTTATCTTCAGAAATGATGCCTTAGAATTGTGGAGAAGGAAATGATCAAAAATTCGAATTTTCTACAAAATTCTTGATGACGAAATTATAAAAAAAATCAGGTTACGTTTCTTATTCTTATCAAAACTATCCGGAAAATTGTAGACTTCTCAATGATTCGGTTCTTTTTTGCTCATGTTAGGTAGATACCTACCATCATTTTGCCAAAATGTAGACTTCTAAGTCTTACTAGCGAATCATATAAGTTAATCTAAGATCAGTCTTAATAGAATATTTGACATTGGAAATTGTAGACTTTCTAACCATATTGAACTTTTGGAATATTACTAACAAGAAAAACCTTTCATGCAATCTCTGTGTTTATCAACTAAGCATAGCTATGAACCCTTCAACAACTCAAGAATGGATAGTTGAAGTAGGGTCAAAATTTGTATACTAATCGTTCTTAGTAAAGTTGTGAATAGATGCTTCCTAAAATTCGTAGATAATCGCAATTGATATAAAAAATTCTTTCAATAATTTTTGAAAGCAAATAAGCTGAGGGCTCTACAATTTTCATGATGAAAATTGTAGAGCCCCTAACATATTTGTTTTGAAAAGTTTGAAAGAATTTATATCAATTGCGATACCGAACATAGTAGTTTTTAGACCTTAACGAACGAATCAAAAGTTAAAGTAGTCAAAATTGTAGACTCACTAACTTTTGAACCTTGGTCAAGTCAGTAGAGAGAACTGCTCATCATCACAATCAATAGTTTTCACTATGTTTATGATATTTCTATCAGTTAGCGATAAACTCGAGATGTAGAGCTTCTCGCTCTACATTTTTAGATACGAAAAATAAACGTAAGGTGGTCGAAAATGTTTACTCTCCAATCCCATTAAATTTCAAGTAAAATTCATAGAGCACGAAACATAAAAAAATGTAGAGCCCTGCGTTTTTTCCTCACAAAAAACTGAAACTAACCTATGTCGTGCGTTGAATGTTGCAAATAATTGGTATTGGCCCCGGAGGGTACATGGGCCAACCCGGCCCTGAGCGTAAGGGCCCCCACAGAAGCACAAGCGGGGCCTCCTTCAAGGTAGGCCGCCAGGTTGACTTTTACACTGACACTATACACCCTGTATACGTAAACAAAGAACTTTTCGCGACACAGGACGGCCTCAGCTGTCGCACAGGCACATCAGACTTCAATACTCAAGGTTACAAGCACGAAATCGCGTAATGTCCGTGTCTCTAACGTCAAATACACGCGGTTCGTACGGTTTTCTATGGTTTCGCGTGCGTTACGAACGTACCAACACGACAATAAGGCTAAAACTGATCGTGTCGGTTCGTACAGGGGCTTTGGTCGCCCCCCCTACTCATCGATCCGTGCCCCCACCCTCGAGGCTGCGTACGCGAGCCAATAAAAATTCGGTGTCACGCCCTTCTTTCTGGCTCCTCCTGTACCTGGTAGCCATCAGCTTATGATCTTATCGCTCCTGTCGCGTAGCGTGGAGCCCTTATGGTTAGGGCGTATACGGGCCATATTCGCGAGAGTGCGATCTTTCGCTTCATTTCGTATTCTGTTTCGCTACCGCTCTACATTTTTTCGTATTAGTTTTAGCTCTGGGTGATGTGGAATGAATGTGTTTTAATGTTTTGTAACTTGTATTTATGTTACCTGACAGAGTAAGGGTTGTTTTTCGGGAGATATGGGGTTACTTGGGGGGTGGAATATTTGAGGATGTACGGTTGGGAGGTAGACGGGGTTGGGGTAGGTTTTCTGGAGTGGAGTTATGAGTGTATAGGGGCTTAGTGATCCTCAGGTTTTTCATATGGTTTGTTTGATGGTTTTTGGGCATTTTTGATACCTATTTGGTCTACATTTTTTCGCGCATATTTTCATATTTGGAAGTGATGTTATTTTGTGTGAAAATGTGTTATTTTCGAATTTATAACTCGGTTAAGATAGATGATGAATCTGAGATCCGACGTAATTCTGTCCGTCTGTAAACATTCTTCGCTTCATTCCGCATTCTGTTTTGCTTCCGCTCTACATTTTTTCGTATTAGTTTTAGCTCTGGGTGATGTAAAATGAATGTGTTTTACTGTTTTGTAACTTGAATTTATGTTATCTAACAGGGTAAGGGTTGTTTTTTGAGAGATGCTGAGGGTACTTGGGGATGAAATATTTGAGGATGTATGCTTGTGTGGTAGACGCTTGTTTGAGGAATGGTGTTGGTTTTCTTGAGTGGTTGAAAGTATTGGGATTTTTCATCTTAGTGATCATCTGATTCGTTTGATGGTTATTTGTGTGTTTTGATATTTGGTCTACATTTTTTCGCGCTTGTTTTCATAGCTGGAAGTGGTGTTATTTCGTGTAAAAATGCGTAATTTTTGAATTTGTACTTCGGTTGAAAAGGATGATGAATCTGAGCTCCGACGTCATTCTGTCCGTCTGTAAATATCCTCCTCTTCATTTCGCATTCTGTTTCGCTAACGCTCTACATTTTTTCGTATTAATTAAGTTTGAGTTATGAGAGTATGGGATTTTTCATCTCAGTGACCTTCTGGATTTTTTAATGGTTATTTGTGTGTTTTGATATTTGGTCTACATTTTTTCGCGCTTGTTTTCATAGCTGAAAGTGGTGTTATTTCGTGTAAAAATGTGTAATTTTTGAATTTGTACTTCGGTTGAAAAGGATGATGAATTTGAGCTCCGACGTCATTCTGTCCGTCTGTAAATATCCTCCTCTTCATTTCGCATTCTGTTTCGCTAACGCTCTACATTTTTTCGTATTAAGTTTGAGTTATGAGAGTATGGGATTTTTCATCTTAGTGACCTTCTGGATTGTTTAATGGTTATTTGTGTGTTTTGATATTTGGTCTACATTTTTTCGCGCTTGTTTTCATAGCTGAAAGTGGTGTTATTTCGTGTAAAAATGTGTAATTTTTGAAGTTGTACTTCGGTTGAAGAGGATGATGAATTTGAGCTCCGACGTCATTCTGTCCGTCTGTAAATATCCTCCTCTTCATTTCGCATTCTGTTTCGCTAACGCTCTACATTTTTTCGTATTAAGTTTGAGTTATGAGAGTATGGGATTTTTCATCTTAGTGACCTTCTGGATTGTTTAATGGTTATTTGTGTGTTTTGATATTTGGTCTACATTTTTTCGCGCTTGTTTTCATAGCTGAAAGTGGTGTTATTTCGTGTAAAATGTGTAATTTTTGAAGTTGTACTTCGGTTGAAGAGGATGATGAATTTGAGCTCCGACGTCATTCTGTCCGTCTGTAAATATCCTCCTCTTCATTTCGCATTCTGTTTCGCTAACGCTCTACATTTTTCGTATTAAGTTTGAGTTATGAGAGTATGGGATTTTTCATCTTAGTGACCTTCTGGATTGTTTAATGGTTATTTGTGTGTTTTGATATTTGGTCTACATTTTTTCGCGCTTGTTTTCATAGCTGAAAGTGGTGTTATTTCGTGTAAAAATGTGTAATTTTTGAATTTATACTTCGGTTGAAGAGGATGATGAATCTGAGCTCCGACGTCATTTTGTCCGTCTGTAAATATCCTACTCTTCATTTCGCATTCTGTTTCGCTAACGCTCTACATTTTTCCGTATTAGTTTTAGTTCTGGGTGATATGAAATGAATGTGTTTTAATGTTTTGTAACTGTGCATATGTTACCTGGCAGGGTAAGGGTTGTTTTTTGGGAGGAATATTTCAGAACGTACGGTTGGGAAGTTGACCGTTGTTTGGGGGTTGGGGTAGGTTTTCTGGAGTGAAGTTATGAGAGTTTTTTATCTTGCTGATCTTCAGGTTTTTCATTTGGTTTGTTCGATGGTTTTCGTGCGTTTTTGATACTTGCTCTACATTTTTTCGAATGTTTTCAAAGCTGGAAGTGGTGTTATTTCTTGTAAAAATGTGTTATTCTCATTTTGTAACTCGCTTGAAAGGAGTGATGAATCTGAGGCCCAACATAATTCTATCCTTCTTTAAACACCCTAACTTTCGGACAGAATGAGCTACATAGGATTTGAAAAATCTAGACTATGTATGGAGTGTTGAATTGTCGATTGAGTTTCATAATAGGTTTAACCCTTGCTGGGTATAACCGTTAACTTAACTTTGGGTGTCATTATATTTTTCAAGATATTTGCGCCAATTTTTGTGATTCTACATTTCAATATGCTTTACAGATATATTGAAGTTCATTCGCTTCAGAAAAATGCCGATATGCCTTATTATTTTCAAATTATGTAAATAACATGATTGAATACAAACAGCAACATTCCAGAGTTAAGTACAGTAGCGTGGATCGATTATGGATAGTAGGTATTCATTTAATTATGTTTCTCTTATTCTGTAAACCTTTAAACGGTTAGATGATGTACCGTCGCTATCCTAATAATCATAGGGTAGATGCTACTTACTTTCTGAAAGAATTCCTATTGATCTCAGTTTTTGTAGAAGTTATATTTCTTTCGTTACAGTCAATAGTTTCGATAGTTTGAAATTTGGATATCCGAATTTTTAAAAAATCCTATTAGGTCCAAATTTCATATTCGAGTGAGTTCATGATGTTTGTACTTCGAGTTCCCAGCTAAAAAAGTGGCAGAGATGATTGCCCAAACGTCAATGTTGGCTTGTAAATCGAAAATAAAAGACAGAAGAACACTGTTGACGGTATTTTCAGTGGATCGATCAGAGGAAGCCGTTCTGCATTAAGTTTATCTGAGAGGTAATACTTTGAATCGAACAAAATGTATAAGATTGATGAAAAAGTAAATACTTTTCGAAAGTATTCGACTTTCGTCGAATTAGTGGCAGAATCCATGAATATTCTATGAGTTTCGAATTTGGAGATTCATTTATGAACAAATTTGATTCCTTCATTCTAATTTTTTCGACGCGTCGTTGTCCCCTAGAACAATTTGAACCGTTTTATTTCAGCGTTATAGCCCAGTCAAATTAGGATTTCACCTCGGAATGAAAGATAATAAGCTGAAAATTGGTATGAACCTTTGTTTTGTCATTCTAAATGTTGTCTCAAAAGTCACAAATGCTATCGTGCCGGCGTCTCAAGATATTGAGGGTCAAAGGTCATAAAAATCGGTTTTTTGCAAATATCCGCCTTCCTATTGCTTAAATGAGATTTGCAGTTATTATGAAAGTTGTAGACTATAAAATTGTCTACAACTTTTGTTTGAACTTTTTCTTCATACGACCAACCCTTTTTGGGGTAGAGCGCGAAGAGTGCGCAGCGTACAGTCATATATGACCTAATGCAGGGTCAAGCGTGAGTTACGGTTAGCAGTTCGTTGTATAAAGTCAATTATTCACTTAACAATTATAATTATTAAACAATGCCCATTATTTATGTTCTATTCGTTAATTTTTTCAATTTAATTTTTTTAAATAGCGCAGAATTCGTGTCACAGCCACTAAATGCGTGTAAAAATAAAATGTGTTTTTTAGTACGAGGATATTGGTTAAAACTTTTAGAAGAGTATATTTGTGTGTTGACATTGCCTTTGCCAACTTTTTTGAGGAAAATTTCCTGTTGATGGGATTGAGTACGTCCAATTAAAATAACGAACAAATCAATATCTTCTCCTATGATGACAGCAGTCTTTTGATGTTCTGTTAAGGCAATAGATGTGTCAATAATGAGAACATCAGCATCATCTCTGACTTGTTTTGTTGTGATATTACCAGTTTCAAATTTTTCAACAATTTTTTTTATTAGACCGATTTGATGAAAATTTTTCTTGACTGATTGGCACAATCATTGTTTCGTCAAAACAAACTTCATATGATTTTGAAAGTGCAGCAGTTCTTCTTTGTTGTTCCTTTGCTTTAATATTTTTACTATAGTCGGAATATCCGTCAAATACAATAATTTGATTACTTATTTTAATTGAATATAAATAATTAATAATTAGTACATAAATAATGGGCCTTGTTTAATAATTATAACTGTTAAGTAAATAATTGACTTCATACAACGAACTGCTAACCGTAACTCACGCTTGACCCTGCATTAGGTCATATATGACTGTACGCTGCGCACTCTTCGCGCTCTACCCCAAAAACGGTTAGTCGTATGAAAAAAAAGTTTAAACAAAAGTTGTAGACAATTTTATAGTCTACAACTTTTATAATAACTGCAAATCTCATTTAAGCAATAGGAAGGCAGATATTTGCAAAAAACCGATTTTTATGACCTTTGACCTTCAATATCTTAAGACGCCGGCACGATAGCATTTGTGACTTTTGAGACAACATTTAGAATGACAAAACAAAGGTTCATACCAATTTTCAGCTTATTATCTTTCATTCCGAGGTTGGCCCCCTTTTTCGTCTAATTTGACTGGGCTATTAACTGCTTGAAATTTACGAAAACAATAATAACATACTTATACTATTTTTTCTCCAACCAAGTCAAAATTACAATAAAATTGGTTTTAGTCAAAAATCTTAAATAATTTGGTGATAAATTTGAACACATACTAATGACAGTGATTGTCAAGTAGACGTCAAATGCAATTACTTTTAATCCAAGGATTAAAAGTAGCGTTTTTAATCCTAGGATTAAAAGTGTTGCTAAGTAACGAGTGAATTTTTGTACGGTAAGGGAATTCATGACGTTTGCACCTGAAAATAGTACAAAAATGTCAACATTATTTGATGGTTGGAGAAAAATTTGTTTGTACTAAAGATGAGTGCAACATAAGTGAAAAATTGTAGCAAATTTCACAAAAATAATGCCTAATGTGTTAAAAAAATGTTTATAGAACTTGAGCACGATCGGAATAATAGTGTGGATACTGGATATATTAGGTATTCATAAACTGAAATAAGTATGTGCTAATCACTTGAATAATGAAAAAATTGAATTCTATGGTTCTGATGATGCGGTCCTCTGAAAATTTTGCATGCACATTTAGTATCTATATAAGTCTTCATTCACAAAATTAATTTCACTCGAATCGGATATCTAGTTATGGAAATATAAACATTTTTCTTTGCAATATTCTAATTGAATTTTCTATAATTCTGTTAACACTATTGCACGAGGCTTATTATGAGCATCTTGCACGTGACAGCAAAATTTCATCTCGATTGGTTTCGTTTTCTCTGAGATATTGAGGAATAAAAATTTTGAATGGCCATATTTTATGGAACATCCTGTAAGATTCAGCTGCTGAACGAACTTAACCGGGGCATTTGGGAACCGAACTCAACCTGAAAATCTCAAGGACAATCTCTTCGAGTTATCGTGCTCTCGGCCGGACGGAAGGAAGGACGGCCCCACTCACAGAATTGAATTTGATCACGGATTCGTCGTCATGGAGTAGAAGCCTATCGTTTGAGACCGTTTTCGGCTCAAAATTGATAATTTACAGACATTTGGGCAAAACGATATAGCACTCGTTTGAGTAAGAACGAGCGTTAAAAATGAATTTTTGCACAACTGTCAAAAAACTTGACCTTTCTACATCACTACGGATGCGTAAATGATTAAATGAGTAAATACAGTTCAAAACCGTTAAAATAGTTATTTTTGTATTAAGTGCGTAAAATGAGTGTTTTTTTCATGGCACATGAGAGTGTCAATTTTGGCCGAGACCGCAGGTCGAGGCCAAAAATTCACTCGAATGTGCCATGAAAACACGAATTTTATACGCACGAAATACAAACAACATTTTTTGTACAACTGTGAATGTGAATTTACATCGTCTGAAATACGTATAATCATTGAAGATAATGCTTTCAGTACAATATTTGAATGAATCCAGTGATCTTTCTGTGTCGTAACTATAGAAACAGTTTGTTGAAATTGTTTGAATCTTTGACAGTATTTGCTCGTAGTTGCTTCAATTTCGAATTATTTTAAAGAAGATGGATGTTGAACATGATAGTGGTAGTGATCCCTCGCAGATATGGCTGAAGAAGCAAATACAATTGTATCTTATATGTTACCAGCCAAATCAAAGCTAATAATATGAGAAAACATATAACCAATTTCGAGAATGGCGCAACAAGAACAACGTAAAAAGGTTTCTGAAAATGTGCTCACATGCTATTTCGAGGAAAAATAAAAAATTTTAAACCTTCCAAGTTATGGAGCTCAATGTTAAAAAAAACATCGAATGTCAAGGAAATATTGATATAAGGAATTTTTCAAAATTGGTCCCGCTTATTAAGAACAAAGCGTCGGATACCGAGGAAAGAAATCTAAAGTGTTATGGAGGGATATCAATAAATTTCTCAGAGATGCTGATGACGAAACTAATTTACTTTATAAGGTACAGATACAATCATAATTTTGTAAAATAAGTTTTAATTAAAATATTCATTATTTTAAGTTGTTCTAATTTTAGTTATCAGCAGTGAAAAAAAGACTTTTTTTAACGGTGAAAAAAAGTAATATTTTACGCATCCATAGTGATGAAGGAAAGTCAAGTTTTTTTGATAGTTGTATAAAAAAGTCTTTTTTAACTGTGAAAAAAAGTAAATACACTTCAAAACCGTTAAAAAAAGTCTTTTTTAACGGTGAAAAAAAGTAAAGACTGTATGCATAGAAATATTATATTGGAAGCATTGTCTCAATCATTTTATATTTCAGACGTGTATCTCAAAAGTTAGTAGATTAAAGCTCATCAAAATACTCACCATTGACTTTAACAAAACAGTCCCTGAACCAAATATGACCTCACCTGTAACAAAATGATTATTATTAGGTATATACTCATTCATTACTTTCACAAGAAGTAATTCATTTTATATCTCTTGACAGGTCACAAAATATAACTTTTTTCTCCAACCCAGTCAAAATTAAAATAAATTTAGTTTAATTCAAAAATAGTTAATAATTTGGTAATAGTACACCTACTAATTATAACAGCGGTAGCAAGTCGGTAGTCATGGATATCTGGTAAATATTGATTGTCAAGTAGACGTCAAATGTAATTACTTTCAGTCCTAGGATTAAAAGTAGCGTTTTTAACCCTAGGACTAAAAGTGTTGCTAAGCAAGGAGCAAATTTTTGTACGGTAAGGGAATTGATGGCTTTTGCACCTGAAAATAGTACAAAAATGTCAACATTTTTTGATGGTTGGAGAAGAATAGCTGCGCTCCGCCTCGCAACTGCAAATATTGATCGTAAAAAATGCACTTTCAATCCTTATAATATAACATACTATTTTACGAAATTTCTTTTTTCCCTGTCAAAAAAAATGATTCTCTATGTAGCTCACTTTTTTCCCGGGGAAAAAAGTAATTACGTGAACAGTTATATTTATTTCACTATTTAATGGTCGTTTTTCCTGTCACGGGAAAAATATTAGATTTTAGCGCTCGGCTTTTTTTTTGAAAATAGGTTTCTGACCATTTTCTATAGTCTTATTGATACAAACCATGAAAAGTTATATATTTTTGAAATCAGAAAAAATTAAGCTTCCAGAAAATTGCACAAAAATCTAGTATTTCCATTCAAAAAACATATTTTTCGCCATAGCTCCGTAATTAAAAATGGTGTAAAAAAGACGAGCACGACACTGTATTTTACGTAAAAAAGTGCCTGTATATTGTTTTAATTTCAGAGCTCTATCCTCAGTATTAGCGGAGATATGAATTTTTTTCGATATCGCCACTTTTCCAATTTTCGCTTATAACTCGAAAACAAAAGAAGGTAGCCAAAAATTGATAATACTCTCGTTAGTTTCTCAGAAAAAGAGATCGAGAAGTGGGTATCAGATTTCGTCTATCTCCTCTGGTTTAAAAGTTGTAGTGCTAAAACATCGAAATATGCCCACCCTGTACAATTATGACTTGGTTTTGATAACTCAAACTTACCATTGGGTCCCAATTCGTAAAAATCCTGTCTTACACTAATTTGACTAATGTAAGACACTAGAAAACAACCCCTGTGGTAGACAGCAACGTACTTATTCTTCAAGACGGCAGCGGAAAACTCTAGCCACAAATTCATCGTGGCAACCAAAAGTATCAAAGAGATACCGAGAGAAATACCAGCGAAAATTACGTGGAAAATGTGGTACAATATTCTTCCCTGTCAGTACCAAGATGTTATTCTCTGATGACAAAAGTAGAAGATTACGTAGCTTCAGCAAGAATGAATAATATTGTAGCAAATCTGGTAAATATCGGCCACTTGAGAAGAACTACAAATTCACTTTTTGAAGTATGACAGAAGAAAATGATGTCAGATTTGGTCTTCAAGAAGTCCCAGGTTTCAGAGGATTTCTTGATACAACAGCAATTTATCTAGAAGTGGACTGGTAATCACTGATCACTCAAGTAGAACTGAGGTAAAGTTACTGTTAAAAGTTACTCGTTCTGTTTTAAGTAACAGAAAAAGTTGTTTTTTCGGTATTATAACAAAGATGAAGCTGTCTGGTTTGGTCTTCGGCAAGTCAAAGTTCTAAGACACTTTTAAGAGAACTGATCTGGCAAACACTATCACTCTCGTTGAATTGATGAAAAAACACTTTGATAATTCAGCAACAGAATGATTTAATTTTACGTTATAAGAACAGTAAGCAATGAATCTAGGAACCAAGATTAGTGGAAGGAATTGGTGTCAGCTTTGGACTTCAGCAACTGAAAGTTCTTAGAGACTTCTTAGCCAAACAGCAAGCTAGAACTGATCTGGGAAACACTATCACTCGCGTTGAACTGATACAAATTCACTGTGAATGTTAATTGAGTCCTAAAGCAACAGAGTTGATTGATATTACTGTAAAATAACAATGAACGATGAACTTAGGAACAGAGAGAAATAAAATGGTCTCTGGTTTGGTCTCCAGCAAGTCAAAGTTCTAAGAGACTTCTAAGTCCAACAGCAAGCTAGAACTGATCTGGCAAACACTATCACTCGCGTTGAACTGATGCAAAGTCACTTTAATAGTTAATCGAGTCTTAAGCAACAGAATTAATTGATCTTACTGTAAAATAACAATGAACGATGAACTTAGGAACAAAGAGGAATAAATTGGTCTCTGGTTTGGTCTCCAGCAAGTCAAAGTTCTAAGAGACTTCTAAGTCCAAAATCAAGCTACAACTGATCTGGCAAACACTATCACTCGCGTTGAAGTGATACAAATTCACTGCGAATGTTAATTGAGTCTGAAGCTACAGAATTGATTGATATTACTGTAAAATAACAATGAACGATGAACTTAGGAACAAAGAGAAATAAATTGGTCTCTGGTTTGGTCTCAAGCAAGTCAAAGTTCTAAGAGACTTCTAAGTCCAAAATCAAGCTAGAACTGATCTGGCAAACACTATCACTCGCGTTGAACTGATACAAATTCACTGCGAATGTTAATTGAGTCTAAAGCTATAGAATTGATTGATATTACTGCAAAATAACAATGAACTTAGGAAAAAAGAGGAATAAATTGGTCTCTGGTTTGGTCTCCAGCAAGTCAAAGTTCTAAGAGACTTCTAAGTCCAACAGCAAGCTAGAACTGATCTGGCAAACACTATCACTCACGTTGAACTGATGCAAATTCACTTTAATAGTTAATCGAGTCTTAAGCAACAGAATTAATTGATCTTACTGTAAAATGGCAATGAACAATGAACTTAGGAACAAAGAGGAATAAATTGGTCTCTGGTTTGGTCTCCAACAAGTCAAAGTTCTAAGAGACTTCTAAGTCCAAAATCAAGCTAGAACTGATCTGGCAAACACTATCACTCGCGTTGAACTGATACAAATTCACTGCGAATGTTAATTGAGTCTAAAGCTACAGAATTGATTGATATTACAGTAAAATAACAATGAACTTAGGAACAAAGAGGAATAAATTGGTCTCTGGTTTGGTCTCCAGCAAGTCAAAGTTCTAAGAGACTTCTAAGTCCAAAATCAAGCTAGAACTGATCTGGCAAACACTATCACTCGCGTTGAACTGATACAAATTCACTGCGAATGTTAATTGAGTCTAAAGCTACAGAATTGATTGATATTACAGTAAAATAACAATGAACTTAGGAACAAAGAGGAATAAATTGGTCTCTGGTTTGGTCTCCAACAAGTCAAAGTTCTAAGAGACTTCTAAGTCCAAAATCAAGCTAGAACTGATCTGGCAAACACTATCACTCGCGTTGAACTGATACAAATTCACTGCGAATGTTAATTGAGTCTAAAGCTACAGAATTGATTGATATTACAGTAAAATAACAATGAACTTAGGAACAAAGAGGAATAAATTGGTCTCTGGTTTGATCTACAGCAAGTCAAAGTTCTAAGAGACTTCTAAGTCCAAAAGCAAGCTAGAACTGATCTGGCAAACACTATCACTCGCGTTGAACTGATGCAAATTCACTTTGAAAGTTAATCGAGTCTTAAGCTACAGAATGAATTGATTTCACGGTAACAGTTAACAATAAAGCTAAAAACAGAGATGAAGATATCGGTGTCAGGTTTCGTCTTCAGCAAGTCAAAGTTCTAAGAGGATTTTTCAGCCCAAAAGAAAGCTATAACTGTTCTGGTAATCACTCGCGACGATCTAATACACTTATAAAGTCAGTCAACTCTTCAACAACAGTGTGATCTGATTTAAGGGTTTTGCAAGAGGAATACAGTACATAGAGAAAGGATGTAGATGTTAGATGTGGCTTTCAACAAGAGACAGTTTTGAACTGGAAAAAAAGCAACGAGAACAACCTAAGAAAATCGAATAGAGACTGATTGTTAGCTTCCTTGAGCCCAGCCTGGAACCAAGTGACAACCAGAAGGCCAGGTTCAACCTTCCAGAAGCTCAGTAACACTTCTTGCTCGTACCAGAAGATAGCAGGACAGCACAAGGAGTCGTTCGAAGCTGTCTAGCGAGTTTAGAGCAGAAAAGTTCTAGTCTCAGGTAAAAGAAACTGAGCCTCCAAGGAAAAACAGTTTCCAAGGTAGCTACAGAACTTTTTGGACTAACACCAGAACGAATCTGAAAGAACAATCAGCTCAAACCTGGATTGGTCGAGAATGTTCAAGGTTGTCAAGATGGAACTTCTCACTATGAAACACTACGTAGAGATCTCGAAGCACAGAACCAACAGAACCAAACCACAGAAGCCTGTATCACACAGAAGATCAAAGGCAAGATCTTCCAAAACCACAGAATCGCACTTCACCAAGCTCAAAACCAAAATGACCGCTTGTCGCTAACCGCGTTGACTTGACACCAGAGCAGACGCTAAAATGAGCCAATATGCAGGGTAGCTAAGTTTTCCACACGTGCGAAACGGTCGAACATGCACCGATTTTAGCGTGGGCGACCAAGAAACGCAGTCACAGAAATAGGTGTCGATATGCTTTGATGCAGGTAACACGAAACTGCCACTTTTTACGATCGCCTCGGCTTCTTGTTGTTGTCGATGCCCGATTGTTTCGCGATTATCGATACTTATCGACGACTGACGGATGTTTGTTTTGAGAAATGAAGGTATAAAGTTATTTCAGTCGCGAGAAATATGATATTTTACGATTTCGGGCTTATTTACGGCTTCTGATAATTGGATTCGACGCCGATACGGCGTGGCGATAAAGCTGCTAGAAGGCTATGAGGAGGAACGCATGCGCGTCGGGTAACCCTGAGTTAACGAGACGCAATATGGTGAAATATGATCGGTTCTTGTGTAACTTTGCGGTGCACCATTTTGAATTCCTATGACTATTAAGGCGTTCAATTCAATATGAGCTCCTACGTCATCGACTCAAAGATGATTTGGGAGTGCCGGAACAAATTCGATGAGATAGGCAAATTAAGGTCTTTTCAATCTCGGTTCCCGGCTATTCGGGAATCAAAGGAAACGAAGAGGCCAATACACACAATACACAATAAAAGGCTCGATAAAGTACAGGGGATTGCCTGTGTGTGCATCACTGTAGCTATGAGGACGTGCCCAACTAGGGCACTTGAGGTAATTACGGATCAACGGATCTCACACCTCTTCATATAGTGATTGATAGAGTTGCCCATGAGGCTATCCTCAGAATATCTAAGGAAGGTACACCGTACAGGTAATGAGAGAATAAAGAATCAGAGAATCTGGTCCTCTCTGAACAACTACATCTCATCTGCGAACCTCCCTAGTGATGTAATGATCAAGAAAGTAAGCACTGAGAAAAACTTCAGGATATTGTTAAGTAAACGAGAGAATGGAAAAGGGAATACACCTACTATAACCTCAAAGAAAATACCGTAAGATGGTAAACAAATGGTTCTAAAACCTCTACAGGAGCTGGCGCTGGGATATACAAGTCAAGAACCAAGTGTGCACGCTAAGGCCCTGTAAGAGCGTCTTTCAAGTGGAAATCTTAGCTATTGAAATATGACTAGATATAAATCTAGAAAGAAACTATCAGATGTGCCATATAGCCATACACTCAGATAGTCAAGCTGCTATTAGAGCACTGAGCTCCTACGTCATCGACTCAAAGATGATCTGGGAGTGCCGGAACAAATTCAATGAGGTAGGCAAGAAAAATAAGGTCTTTTTAATCTGGACCATTCGGGAATCAAAGGAAACGAAGAGCAGAGCCGGACCGTGGGCGTGGCGAGGGAGGCATTTGCCACGGGCGCAAACGACCTAGGGGCGCAAAATGTGAAATATGATATATTCCATTTTAAATCAAGATTGACTACAAGCTCTATATTTCAAAGTGGTGAATTTACCAGTTTACAAAATTGAGAAACAGGTAGTTAACGAACACTACCAAAACGGAACAAAATCCTAGAAAATTATACATGGCGAGAAACACGACTCGCGGTGCATTGTCCATTACCTTAAAATATGGGAGATTATTGTCAATAAAAGGTTCTTCAAAATAAAGGGTTTTCTAAAAAGAGGTGTTATTTGGAATAGCCCGCTATTTCGGTAGATATCACGTTTGAAGCTGTCATTTTTTGACATTTGACAAGTAGAAACTACGTCATTAATAAAAATGGAACATTGGAAGAATAAATAGGCTACGTGCAGTTCTGACAGTTGTCTATGGTCCAGGCGAGATTGGAGGACCAACATTAGGGTAAGATGGGGGAATGGCGGTCACTTAAGCAGTAATCCATTTTATATTTTATTTCTGGGACTTACGGTATAGGTAACTGACTTTTTACATAGCTTATATAGTGGGCTATACATATATATGAGGCAAATTATCAATCTATTACAGGTTTCTTATTTTTTTATTATTTTGTAAAAGCCTCCGTTGACCGTCATAACCCGCAGGTGCGGGTTATGACGGTCTACTGTTGGGGTATTACCGGTCATTAAAAAATAACACATGGTTTCTTTTAAAATGTCACAAAACATAATAACACATTTTTTTTTTCATATTATTTAAATTTTTAATATTTAAACTGAAATTATCCTAAACATTTTTATATTTTAACCAAAAATAACTTAATTAAAAAGAAACAAAATTATTACTAATTATTAATGTCTTCTTTGAAAATTACAAACTGAGATGCTAAGAACTCTCTTTGGCTTAGATTCAGACTTTTTTATCTTTTCATATTTGTACTAAAATAAACTCTCTTGTTTAACCAAAATAAAATAAAAGTAAATAAACAAAACAAATTAAAACCAAACATATTATTAATTATTTATGTTTAGATAATGAAAATCAAAAATTGAAACGTCTGAGAACCTTACGCTTGCTATCACAGTAATCGCATACATAGGACTCGGGGGAATCAGCACCACTGCATTCTTCATGAGTCCACCGCCCACAACTTCGGCATCTATACCATACTTCATTCTTTCCGAACTCTTTACAAATTGAACAAAATTCTCTATTTTTTGGAGAAGTTTCATGTGTTATATTTGTCTCAGGAGACTTTAATTGAAGTTTCTTTCTTTTGGTAGACAAAATTTCGTCATCTGAAGACGAAAACTCTTCAGAGGACTTTGAAGTTGTGTTCTTGCGCTGTCTTTTTTTAATATTTATACCAGCATTTTTCTTTTGAGTTGTTTTCTTGGTTGCCTTAGGGTTAGTATTTATTTTCATATTTTTATTAAGTTTCTGGTTTAATTTTAACTGTTTTTCCTCTTTCTTTTTTAGTTTGTTTTCTAGTACTTTTTTCATAGGTGTGGCTGTCATGATTGCAGAATGCTGTTTGGTGCTTGCACGTTCAGCAGTCGTTTTTGGAAGTGGCAATGGAGATAATAAAGTTTTACTTGGAGTCACGTTGCCAATATTTCCTTCTGGAAGAATATTCGTAATGTCAGAAAGATTTGCAGTAATCTGAACTGAAGTACTAATTCCAAGCAAACGATTGACCTCAGGTGCTGTTGTTGGCAGATGTCCTTGGGTCTGAATTGGAGTATTTGTTTTTGGTAGAATATTCACTTCAGGCGCAGTTGCTGCTTGATCTTGGTCCATAGTTTCGTTTTGGTCGACTGTTACTAAGTCGTTTCTGGTACCCAACAGATAGTTTGAGGCCAGGAAGTCTTCTTCTCCAAAAATACTGGGGTCAATGGGAAAAATTCCAGTTGTTTTAAACCCAGACACCCCTTTTTGTATTGTTGCTGTGTTACAGTAGGCTTTGTTTAATATAGAAGCCACTTCAAACGGAGTAATTTTTTGCAGGGCGTGGCTTTTCATAAATAAATCACACTCCTTCCTGAACGCGTTTTTTAGGGGTCCATAAAATGCCACGTCTAGAGGCTGCATCCTGTGCGAGGTGTGGGGTGGAATGGAGACCACAACAATAAAATTTTCTCGACAAAACATATATGCTGCATAAGATGAGTGGCTGTAATGGTTATCTAATATGAGTAAGATAGGTTCATCAGCAGATGGTTTAGCAAATTTGACAAAATGCTTGAGCCATATTAGAAACAATTCTTCATTTGTCCAGCCATTTTTGGAGCAGTGGTAAATAGCGTCAGTAGGACCATCTTTGCACAACTGAGGTGACATTCTCTGCCGTGGGTAAATAAACATTGGAGGTATGTAGGATCCTGAAGCCGACATGGCGCAAATTATAGTTATGTTTTTTCCCCTTTCATAACTGGTAATTGATCCGACTCTCTTCTGGCCCTTTTCGGCAATGATTGTACCAGGGTCTTGCACGGTGGTCACGCCAGTCTCATCCATATTGTACACTTTAGATCCAGTAAACTTGTGTTTTTCCATAACGTCTTTCAAGTTTTGAAAGAACAAGTTAACTTCATCTTTGTTAAATGCTGTCACACACGATTCATACTGGTTGCCTCTGGTTGGCGAATAGTTATTGAAGGATTTCTCTTTAAAAAACCATAGAGCCAATCTTTACCTGCTAGCTTCCTCTCCCTGTTGAAGTTGTGTTTTATGTTATGTTTCTCGGCATAAATGAAAGCTGCATTACGAACTTGCAATGGACTTAGGCCGTAAAAAAGTTTGGCTAGAAGTTTTATATTCTCAGCCATACTCTTCTCTACTTCTGGCGAAAAAGTAGAATGTCTTCCTAGAGAAGGACCTGTAACTGGAATATTCTTCTTGATGCGCTCTTGTAGCGTACTGAAGGGGATGCTGTACTTTTTGGCAGTTGACCTTAAAGAATTCCCTGCACTAACAGCTTCAAGAGCCTTTGCTAACTCTTCTTTTGTCCATTTTCCTTTCGTTGTGGTTCTTTCCCTGTGTCGCGGCATCTGTTTTAGTATAAAAATAAGACATTAATTAACAAACAAACAAATAATAAATTGTCTTACAATTCGATACGGGGTAATACCAGTCACTGACCGGTATTGCCCGCTAAGAATGATTGCCATAACCCCAAAATACGACAACGATTTTTTTGGTTGCTTACGAAAAACGTAAATAACTTTCATAAAATTAAACAAGCACATTCGACACACTAGCAAATGTATAGTAATTAACTTTAAGAAGGATATTGATTGGTATAAATCACTTAAAGCTTACCTTTAGCCAAATTTTCAATTTTGTTACAACAAAACACGTCCAAACCTTTACACAGCTGTCAAACACACTGCGCGCGAACGAAAATGGCGCCGCTTGGTCAGTAAGTTTACTCGATCGCATACTAGATGGCGACACTAGTATCGATGGCAGAAAGTTTTTGCAAGTGTACAATTTTGACGTGACTGGCATTGCCCGCTGACCGCCATTCCCCCATCTTACCCTAACCTACAATGAACTGATTATTGCAATCTGAGTGCGATTAATTGAGGAATTTTGTGGTTTTTCGATACTTGGAACTTATTATTCATTAAATTATACTAATAAATATAATTTCACCTTAATTCTCTTGAAAAGCAGATCAAAATATCTGTTAAATATGCAATATTTCTGTGTTATAGTGGGCTGTGACACCGAAGAAGGAACTAAAAACTTACAAATTCTAGTTTCTTCAGGTGAATTAAAATATGGAATTTAAATTACAACAATGAAGAATATCACTGATACGAATTTATGCAGTAGTTTTGGTATTTTCATTTCAGTACTGTATAATTGTTTAGAAGAACTCGACTTATTCATGTTGAAAGTGAGTAAATAATAGACTGTTATTGGATATGAAAAGAAAATCATCCTTTTTGACGCTCGTTATGAAGACTTTGAGTCCTAAAGTATAAAACATGAAAAATGTAATGAAGAGAAATCCAGAATTAAGACATCGGATAAAGCAAGTACTTGGAAGTAGGTACTTACCTTAGACAAAGGTCTGAGGCACTTACTGTAATGCTTTCAATTTTAGGACTCAAAGTCTTCTTAACGAGACTTGAAAACGGAATATTTCCGAATAGTTGGCGATGTTGTTACAAACTTTACTTACATTAAATATTCAACGTTCCAAACCAATAACAATCGTTTTCTCACGTTCAATATGAATAAGTCAAATTCAACTTCACAATTATAAAGTATTGAAATGAAAGTACCAAAACTACTGCATAAATTCGTGTCAGTTATATTCTTCATTGATGTAATCCAATTTATTCAATCTAAAACATGAACGTAGGTACCTACTTGCAAGTACTTGCTTCATCCGATGTCTCATTCCTAATTTCCTTTCATTAAAATTGTCATGTCTTATTTTCCATAGCTCAAAGTTTTCATAAGAAGCCTTAAAGAAATGTTTTCTTTTCAAATCCAATAACAGTCTAATATATTATCTCACTTTCAACATGAAATGTCGAGTTCATCTAAACAATTATACAGTATTGAAATGAAAATACAAAAACTACTGCATAAAATCGTATCAGTGATATTATTCATTGTTGTAATTTAAATTCCATATTTTAATTCACCTGAAGAAAATAAAATTTGTAGAATATTTAGTTTCTTCCTTGCTGTTACAGCCCACTAGAATACAAAAGGATGGCATATTTAACTGATATTTTGAATATTTGATCTGCATTTGACGAGAATTTAGGTGAAATTATATTCATTAGTCTGATTTTATATGAATAAATGTTCAAAGTGCCGAAAAACCACAAAATTTCTCGATAAATCGCTCTCATATTAGAATAATCAGTTCATTTCAGGTTAATGTTGGTCCTCCAGTCACGTCCAGCTGTCAGAACTGCTCGTAACCTATGGTACCTATAGGTCACTAGCATACTTTTTTAGGGAAATACTCTACTCTACACATTTCAGTAGAGCAAATCCCGGTTTACATTGGTAGAGTAAAAGGTAGAGTTCCATTGTAGAGTAAGTAGTATTCCCCTACTAGCATAATGTAAACATTCTGCTAGTGACATTAGAGTACTAAAGATAGTACACGGTAGAGTAGAGTGAACAGCACATGTGGAATAGTACACTCTACTATCTACTAGTTGATTATGCCAATGTTAAAAGACACGTCTTGTCCGGTTCTAGAAGTAGTGCGTCTTCCTAATCTTTCTTTGGCGATTCGGCCAATTTTCCGTTCGAACTATCTTCTCAAATTACTTGAAACGTGACAAGTTAGTGATGTGCACGTCGCTCGAGAACAGCCGAAAATATTGCTGCTGTCGCCGAAAGTGTTAAAGAAAATCCAGATTTGTCCATTCCTCGTCGTTCTTTGGAATTAGGCATTCAACGTCATTACACCGTATTTTGCATAAAGATTTGGGTCTTATGGCTTATAAAGTTCAGTTAACACAAGAACTCAAGCCGGCCGATCATCAACAACGACGTGTCTTTGCTGATTGGGTCGTTGAAATGCATGAAAATGATCCGGAATTCCATCGAAAAATCATCTTGAGTGATGAGGCCCATTTCCACCTCGGTGGCTTCGTCAACAAGCAAATTGTCGCATCTGGGGCTCGGAAAACCCAAGAGTTATTGTTGAAAAGCCTCTCTATCCTCAACGTGTGACTGTTTGGTGCGGTTCATAGTCCGGCGGAGTCATTGGACCTTACTTTTCGGAAAATGAGGCTGGAGCAACTGTTACGGAGAATGGATTGCCCTATCGAGAGATGATCAATGATTTTTTATGGCCGAAATTGGATAGTACTGATCTGGACAACGTTTACATTCAACAAGACGGCGTTACGTGCCCCACAAGCAACGAAACCATTGATTGGTCTTTTGCGGGAAAAATTTCCGAACCGTGTTATCTCTCGAAGAGGTGATTACAATTGGCCACCGAGATCTTGTGATTTAACACCTTGCGACTTCGTGAAAGAGAAGGTCTACGCCAATAGCCCAGCGTCGATTCAAACCTCAAAGATGGAATTCGTGAGGCTATCGAGGACATAGGGCAGCCATTTTGCGATTTGGTTATGGAAAATTTCATTAAAAGGATATGGTCCTGTAAGCGTGGTCGTGGTGGTCATTTGCCTGATGTTATTTTCCACTATTAACGGCATAGCTTCTTCTTCATAATGAAATAAACATCCGATCATTTTTATTGAAAAATCAAAATAACACCTTTTATTGGAAAACCCCTTATAATCAATAAATGTCAATTATAAAAATCATATATTTATTGAAAAATAAATTTCTTCAAGGGGCGCATTTTCAAAGTTTGCCACAGGCGCTAGAATCCTAGTTCCGGCTCTGACGAAGAGGTCAATACACTTGCCAAAGAGGGCTCAACAATGTCACTCATTGGCCCAGAACCCTTTTGTGGTATAGGTAAATGTGGCTATAAGAAGAAATTTCTGGAGGAGGAGAAAGCCGAGAAGGAAAAACTCTTGCGGAATCTGCCAGGGATGGATCATTCCACTAAGTTCCTTCGGAACTTTGAAACAGTAAGATCCAAAAGATATCTGGATCTTAGTAAGAAACAATTTCACCTCCTCACTGGCTTTCTTAAGGACACTGTCGCCTCAGGAAGCACCTGTTGAGGATGGGATTATCGGACACTGACGAGTGTTGGTTCTGTGGGGAGGAGGAAGAAACCCCCATCGACCTAGTCACGGAATGCTTTGGCATTGCGAGCTTAAGGAGAGAATGCCTTGGGCAAGTAACTTGTAAGAGTGATGAACTAGCCTCGTTGAAGCCTTCACAGATATTGGATTTCATCAGATCTCTGGAACTGAAAGGCGAGCTGTGTAGGGTGTGATCAGAAAAGCTCTGTAGGGGGCGCAACAGACGTTGAGGTCGCAGTGAACCGTAACCTCTTTTTAAACTAAACTATATACTACTAAGGCGTTCAACATATTGTGAGCCTAACAAAAAAACAAAGGACTTTTGTTAAAATTACTTTTAATTTTCAACATAGTCCTTTTATAGCTAGATAGACTTGGTCCAAACGATTTCCAACATTGCGATGCATTTCGAACATTTGTCAAAGTCCCCCAAATTTGCTTCAATTTCTCATTTGACATCTTTATTCGTTTCAAATTTCTTTACCTGGAGCCATCTCTTCTAGTTTGAAAACAGAAGATGATCGTTTGGTGCTTAAACTGGAGAATATGGAGGATGAGGAAGCAATTCTAGGGGTAGTTCATGGGTTTTTGCCATCGTTTTTATTGACTTGTGAGCTGGTGCATTGTCTTGCAAAAAGAAGCACTTTTCCTAGATAAATGTGGCCGTTTTTTTGCTATTTCGTATTTCGATCGGTTCAATAATACACAGTGATAGTGGCTATTGATTTTTTCGGTTTTCCAAATAGTGTATGAACAATATACCACTGGAATCCCAAAGAACAGACGCCATAATCTTCCCGTCCTTGGAGAGATGCACCCGAGTCTATCTGTGAGGACAGTACCTATAGTTATATTTATAGTTTAAAAAGAGCTAAAGTCCACTGCGACCTCAAGGTCTATTGTACCCCCTTACAGAGCTGTTCTGACCATACCCTTTACAGCTCGCCTTCCAGTTCCAGAGATCTAATGAAATCCAATATCTGTGAAGGCTTCAACGAGGCTAGTTCCTCACTCTTACAAGTTTCTCCCTAGGCATTCTTTCTTTAGGCTCGCAATGGCAAAGCATTCCGTGACTAGGTGAATGGGGGTTTCTTCCTCCTCCCCACAGAACCAACAATCGTCAGTGTCCGATAATACCATCCTCAACATGTGCTTCCTGAGGCGACAGTGTCATGTAAGAAAGCCAGTGAGGAGGTGTAATTGTTTCTTACCAAGATCCAGATATCTTTTGGATCTTGGTGTTTCAAAGTTCCGAAGGAACTAAGTGGAATGATTCTGCCAGAATTTTCCCTCTCGGCTTTCTCCTTCTCCAGAAACCCTTTTTTATAGGTACATTTACCTATACCACAGAAGAGTTCTGGGCCAATGAGTAACATTCATGCGCCCTCTTTGGCAAGTGTATTGGTCTCTTCGTTTCCTTTGTTTCCCGAATGACCTGGAACCCAGATTAAAAAGACTTCATGAGTTTTGTTCCGGCACTCCCAGATCATCTTTGAATCGATGACATAGGAGCTCAGTGCTTTAATAGCAGCTTGACTATCTGAGTGTAATGGCTATATCGCACTTCTGATAGTTTCTTCTAGATTTAGTGGAGACAGTACGAGAGCCAGATTATTTGCAGTCGGATGGCACTGAGGTAACTAATAATAAATTAATAATAATAATGGTCGTAGATTCTGAGTCAAAGCATTTTTGGAGCTGCAACACTCACAACACTTGGGAAGTACACGGTGATTCACTTATCTTGATAACCTGATTTTTCTAGAAAAGGGATGAATATTTTTTTATTCTGTTGATGGTAGTTGGTTCACGTTCATGTTGACTTGAAATGTGCGTAAAAGTCGAAAAAAAGAATTAAGACGCCAGGCGTCACGGCACTATCAAAATTTTTTTCTCGCTGAACATACTTTTTTTATTGTGTCATTTGAAAAATAATTTATTTCTGAATGTTTCTTCTGAATACCATTTTTTCATTTCTTACCGTCAGCGACCTGTAGCGTGTTTTATGTTAATACTTTTCCATTTATTTTTTCTGTATTGTGACACTATGCCTTGATTTAGAGACATAGAAATGATTGTGTTTTTTAAAATCAAAGATTCTTTCTACACTGTTGGAAATTAGTTGCATAATTAACTGCAAATTTTAGTCCTAGATGATCAATTTCATTTATGAGGTGAAATAGCAAGAGTGTTTGAAGTAACATCTACTCAAAAGTTCAAAATCTGCGTCCTTTCCTTTGTTCAGATCTTCGTTGATTATTTTCATTTCTTGTTTTTTTCGATTGTGTTGCTAGTAACTGCGCCATGTTCAAACGAACATCTGCATTTTTCTGTTGGATTTGTTCGCCTGATCGTCGTACTCTTCATCTCGCAAGACTAAAGTGGTTTGTTCTACGACTCAAATATGCCCCTCTGTGATTTGCTGGCATTTTGATTGTACCAATAAATCAATACTTAACTTCATCTACGATTGTTTCTATAATTTCCCTTATCTGCGGTTTATTCAGAAGAATTCTAAATTTCAAAGGACCCCGCACATTTCTTATGGGAATTGGCTCCCGGTGGATTTGGCTGAAAATTTGATATGATGTTCTACTAATCCTTCTGATCAAATGTCTAAACAGTCACGAAGCTGAAAAATGCATACTTCTAGGAGTTTTTAGCGATTTTTTGTATCCATTATGGCTTACGTATTATGGGAATTGGCTCCCGGTGGATTTGGCTGAAAATTTGATATGATGTTCTACTAATCCTTCTGATCAAATGTCTAAACAGTCACGAAGCTGAAAAATGCATACTTCTAGGAGTTTTTAGCGATTTTTTGTATCCATTATGGCTTACGTATTATGGGAATTGGCTCCCGGTGGATTTGGCTGAAAATTTGATATGATGTTCTACTAATCCTTCTGATCAAATGTCTAAACAGTCACGAAGCTGAAAAATGCATACTTCTAGGAGTTTTTAGCGATTTTTTGTATCCATTATGGCTTACGTATTATGGGAATTGGCTCCCGGTGGATTTGGCTGAAAATTTGATATGATGTTCTACTAA
Organism: Propylea japonica; assembly: GCA_013421045.1. Lineage (NCBI taxonomy): Eukaryota > Metazoa > Arthropoda > Insecta > Coleoptera > Coccinellidae > Propylea > Propylea japonica. Next base: position 78,160,515 of record CM024243.1, read on the forward strand.
TCCTTCTGATCAAATGTCTCTACAGTCACGAAGCTGAAAAATGCATACTTCTAGGAGTTTTTAGCGATTTTTTGTATCCATTATGGCTTACGTATTAATGTTCACACAGAAATGTTTAAAAATATTTCGTGATTATTGAAAGCAGATTCTGTCAATTCGAAATATTTTCAAACATTTCTGTGTGAACGGTAATACGTAAGCCATAATGGATACAAAAAATCGCTAAAAACTCCTAGAAATATGCATTTTTCAGCTTCGTGACTGTGGAGACATTTGATCAGAAGGATTAGTAGAACATCATATCAAATTTTCAGCCAAATCCACCGGGAGCCAATTCCCATAAGAAATGTGAGGGATCCTTTGACAATAGTTATTCAAAGTGTCAAAATTGTGCAACGTTGTGGTTTCTGTGGCCGAGAATGAATTTTTCTCACCTTCTAAATCTTTCCTAGACCTCCAGGAACATTTCACGACCAAGATAAGATAAATCCGTTAAGCCATTCTCGGGTTTTAGCGAGAATAACGAACAGCAACTGATTTTATGAAGGGTTTTCCAATAAGATGTGTTATTTTAATATTCAAAGAAAAATGCCTTTTTTCAATATAGATGATCGGATGTTTATTTCATTATAAAGAAGAAGCTATGCCGTTAATAGTGGAAAATAACATCAGGCAAATGACCACCACGACCACGCTTACAGGACTATATCCTTTTGATGAAATTTTCCATAACCAAATCGCAAAGTGGCTGCCCTATGTCCTCGGTAGCCTCACGAATTCCATCTTTGAGGTCTTGAGTCGACGCTGAGCTATTGGCGTAGACCTTCTCTTTCACGTGGCCCCAAATTGAGAAATCACAAGGTGTTAAATCCCAAGATCTCGGTGGCCGATTGTGATCACCTCTTTGAGAGATAACACGGTCCGGAAACTTTTCCCGCAAAAGATCAATGGTTTCGTTGCTTGATTGGCAGTTCTTGTGTTAACTGAACTTTATAAGCCTTGAGACCCAAATCTTCAAGCAAAATACGCTGTAATGACGTTTGTGTAATGCCTAATTCCAAAGAACGACAAGGAATGGACAAACCTGGGTTTTCTTCAACACTTTCGGCTACAGCAGCAATATTCTAGGCTGTTCTTGAGTGACGTGCACGGGTTTTATTCTTCACATCACTTACTTGCCCCAACAGTTCGAATTTTTCCACCAATTTCCTTATTGGGGTCCGACAAGGTGCTTCACGACGACCCAAAAATGTTCGAGTTTTACGAACCGTCTCCAAATTTTCACCATTTTTATAGCGAATTATAATAATTTCAATGCGTTCTTGAAGCGTGTATCGTTCCATTTTTATTAATGGCGTAGTTTCTACTTGTGAAATGTCAAAAAATGACAACTTCAAACGTGACATCTACCGAAATAGCGGGCTATTCAAAATAACACCTCTTATTGGAAAATCCTTTATTCAGAAAAGAATAAATACCTATGGGTACCATTCCCATTAGCTACTCGTACCTTCAATAGAACACCTCTTCTGACGCCTCACCCATCAATTTACAACCCATAAACTATAAACTCACCTGTTTTGCAAGAAGAAAACCCAAAACTCATCTCTTCTACCTTTCTTTCACTTGTCACTGTACTTGAACCATCGCATCGGTGTAATTTTTTTTCTCGTACCTATCGCAACCGGCCAGCCAACCTAGATTACAAGCTGGATGGGTCTACTAGGCTGTAAAACGTCGTTATGTCCCTCCTTAACTGTCCAATATCGATTCGTTATATATTTTAGCGTTTTATTATCACCTTTGAGTACCCATTGTTTCGCCTCAAATGGTCTTTGGATTGGTACCGGACAAATTGACCGTGCAGGAAGGCGATGGTTCAGTTGGCTTAAGGACGATCTGGGTAAATTGGAGAGGTGGGTACCCGAAGCTATGGAGGAAATTTTGAAGGATGGAATATTGGGTTTTGAGGCGTTTTTTGGAGTTTTTGGAATGGGAGATGGGGAAAATGAAAAAAATTCCTAGTTTTCTATTTGCTTGAGTAATTTCCGAAATCACTTCAGATGGAAGTTAAGTGATTTTGACAAATAGAATATGACTTTTTCGGATGGCGATTCACGAAAAGTAGGGTGAAAGCTATAGTAATTGAAACCTTAAGGGCATGGGGACTTTCAGTGGACGGATTCGGTTCCTCATTTTACTGTAACACCATGCTTATTATGATGGAACTGTAGTTGAATGTTGCTATTTTGGTATTACCTTCAAACTTTCAATAAATATCGATCGAATATGCAAGGAGACACCAATTTCGTCGAAATTATATAATTGATAGTCATTGACATACTTCGATAGTAATTGACACCCAGTATGATCTCTAATTTCATCTCACTTTTGCATCAATTTTGGTTATGATATAATCCTGCTTTCTCCCATTCATACATTCTCATTATATGGGTTCTTGAAATATTCATACTAAAAATAATAGAGAAATAAGGTTCAAACAATTTTATTCCTTATAAACAAAGAAATAACAAAAAGTATTAGTGATCTTCACATATATACCGATGTAATAAACTATTGGTGATATCTGGGGGTTTTCATCTGTATCCCCATATTCCTGAATGATTTATTTCTATTTGAGCCCTCAAGTTATCGTTCTGAAAACGGCGTCATAAGATATTTGGCGTGAGATTTTGTAGTAGTGTCAAAAAGTGTATATGTTTACTTAAAGATAGCGACTGCACATAATTGCGTATATTTTACTATTTTGTTCTGTTACATATTCGTTAGAGGTTTTCTATTGGTTTGAAGGTTCCAAGGAATATTCAATTGATGTAAGGAAACCCTTCAATGATTCATATAATTAGTTTAAAGCCTTTGTTAATCTCTGTTCGATATAATATTATTGACACCGTTATTGACAAATGGTTTAAACTTAATATATTAATCATTGAAAGGTTTACTCAGATCCGTTAAATATTCCTTGGAACCTTCCAAACAATAGAAAACTTCTAACGAATATGAAACATAAAAAAATCGGACAATTTACGCAATTGTATGCAGTCGCTATCCTTAAGTAAACTCTAACATATAACACGTATTCACACTACTGCAAAATCTCACGCCAAATATCTAATTATGGCCTTTTCAAAATGACAATTAACCTGAGGAAATTGAACTTGACTCAAATAGAAATAAAACATTCTGAAATAGGTAGAGACAGATGAAAAAACCTTGAACATGAAAATTATAGGAGAATGGCAGATTTAGCCTCTTCGAAGTCCCCTCAGATCCTGGAGTTCATTGAAGCTCTGATTGGGGAACGCAATAGACCTTAAGGTCACAGTAAGGTTTCTAGCTATGAAATGATTCTTTTGGACTCATCCCTTGGTCATCCTGTTCATCGGATCTGATCTCCATGGACTTTTTCTCGAGTACTATCTCAGGAACCCAATAAACAACACAACATTTTTTCTTTTCCTAAAAAGAACGAATCATTTGCGAAGTTCAAGGCATCACCACTTTACTTCTGCAATTCGCGCGAAATAATTTCTAGAAAATGCCAAATCGATCTACCTCAACTTCCCTACTTCAACATTGTTCCCCAACCTTCCTAAACCCAATTTCTGAACCTCCTAAACTCCTTAACACCGCATTTTGCATAAAGATTTGGGTCTTAAGGCTTATAAAGTTCAGTTAACACAAGAACTCAAGCCGGCCCATCATCAACAACGTCGTGTCTTTACTGATTGGGTTGTTGAAATGCAAGAAAATGATCAGGACCATGTTATCTCTCGAAGAGGTGATCACAATTGGCCACCGAGATCTTGTGATTTAACACCTTGCGACTTCTTCCTTTGGGGCCACGTGTAATAGAAGGTCTGGCCAATAGCCCAGCGTTGATTCAAAACCTGAAAGATGGTATTCGTGAGGCTATCGAGGACATAGGGCAGCCACTTTGCGATTTGGTTATGGAAAACTTCATCAAAAGGATATGGTCCTGAAAGCGTGGTCGTTGTGGTCATTTGCCCGATGTTATTTTCCACTATTAATGACATAGCTTCTTCTTTTTGAAGAAATAAACATCCGATCATTTATATTGAAAAATGGCATTTTTCTTTGAATATCAAAACACCTCTTATTGGAAAACCCTTTAACTCAACTTCCCTACCCTACTTCAACATTGTTCCCTAACCTTCCTAAACCCAATTTCTGAACCTCCTAAACTCCTAAACTTCAATCAACCCACTCTACCATCCGCCAAATTAGCCAGAAACACCACGAGTCCACCATCAATAACAACAATTACCACCTGCACGAAACAAACTTTCGTAACCCTCATTTACCACCCTCTGGCCGGCCGACAGACCCGATTAAATGCATGCGAGGAGATTAGGGCGACGACACCGCCGCGCTGCGGGTGTCGCACGAACTACACGTAGCACGCTGGGACGACCCGAGGCGGCTTCGATTTTCATGTAAACTTAGACGTTATGGCCTTTGATGATGGTCATTTGTTACCATTTCGGCGATGTTTCAAAGTCGCGTTAGACGCTCCTCGATCGTGATCGCGAAAGAAAAAAACTGCGGGGGGCGAGAGGGATAAACAAAGAAGATTGAAGTGAGTTTCTCGAAAAATTCGGTAAATGATTGAAATGTGGTGAAGGGTTTTCCAATAAAAGGTGTTATTTTGATATTCAAAGAAAAATGCCATTTTTCAATATGATCGGATGTTTATCTATACTTTTATACTAATATTATAAAGAGGAAAGATTTGTATGTTTGTGGGTTTGATACGAGTTAACTCATAAGCTACTAGACCGATTTCAATAATTCTTTAACCCTTAGAATGCTACACTATCCCTGAGTAAAATAGGCTATACTTTTCACCCGAGAAAACTAAGGAAACCTACTATAACTTCAATGATAATAAATATGAGTACCAAAATCAGCTATTTTCAGGTGCGCTGCAAAAACCGTAAGACGTACATGGAAATAATGTATGACGGAAAATGTACCTCTTCAATAGTTCTACTACCAAAAGCCCGCGATAGCATATACATATCTATCTTTCAAGGTTTACTCGGTTATTACTTTTTAAAGGTATCCGAATGTTTCTCAAAATTATGCATTATTTGGAGTATTTTTTTTATGAATACGCTATTGATCCTTATCCAATTAAAAACGTCGTTCATACCCAGTATTTAATTTAGAACGAAATTGCCTTTTACATCATTCAATTATGATGATACATCAAAAGATATGGCAGGTGAAGATGAAATCGCACCAAATGCGTCTCCGAGATAGGCACTAGGCGGGTAGGAGAGGAAACCGAAGTGTGAGGGATGTGATGAATGTATTTTGGATTGCCTGATGCCCGTATGTTTATGATCACAAATCAGATCAACAGATGGCGCTGTAGTCGTTATTTAGGTTATTCATCTACTCTGCAACTAAACGGCAGGATCGAATTGAATGAATATTTGTGTATACAGAACAACGTCTGTTGGGTCTGCTAGTTTTATTATAAAGAAGAAGCTATGCCGTTAATAGTGGAAAATAACATCAGGCCAACGACCACCACGACCACGCTTACAGGACCATATCCTTTCAATGAAATTTTCCATAATCAAATCCCAAAGTGGCTGCCCTATGTCCTCGATAGCCTCACGAATTCCATCTTTGAGGTCTTGAATCGACGCTCCAAAGGAATAAGTCGCAAGGTGTCAAATCACAAGATTTCGTTGGCCAATTGTGATCACCTCTTCGAGAGATAACAAGGTACGGAAACTTTTCCCGCAAAAGATCAATGGTTTCGTTGCTTATATGGCACGTAGCGCCGTCTTGTTGAAAGTAAACGTTGTCCAGATCAATACTATCCAATTTCGATCATAGACAATCATTAATCATCTCTGGATAGCGCGATCCATTCACCTCAACTGTTGCTCCAGCCTCATTTTTGAAAAAGTAAGGTTCAATGACTCCGCCGGACCATAAACCGGTGCACAGGTTTTATTTTTCACAACACTAACTTGTACCAACAGCTTCAATTTTTTCACCAATTTCTTTATTGCGGTCCGACAAGGTGCTTCACGACGAACCAAAAATGTTCTAGTTTTACGAACCGTCTCTGCCAAAGTTTCACCATTTTTATGGTGAATTTTAATAATTTCAATGCGTTCTTGAAGCGTGTATAGTTCCATTTTTATTAATGGCGTAGTTTCTACTTGTCAAATGTCAAAAAATGACAGCTTGAAACGTGACATCTACCGAAATAGCGGGCTATTCAAAATAACACCTCTTATTGGAAAACCCTTTACTTTCCATTCGATGTTTAGTTAATCTACATGGTCCGGCGATCGAAGTGTAACCTATTCAAAAGGTCATAAATTCGGTTAGCAAAATGATTTTCATTTATTTTATTTACAAGAATGGTGAAAATAATCAAAATTTCAGAATCAATTCACTTTGGCTCGATATGACCACCTTTCACTGTGACTATTGACTTGAGATAGTCAAAAACCGAATCCTAAGTTGGCCCAACGGTATTTAAACTCACTCACAGAGAGTGGCTCTCTTCAGCTTCTCGAGGCTGGTATATTTTTCAGTTCGGACCTTGCTTTCCAAAATGGCTCAGAGGAAATAACCCATTGGATTCACGTCTGGTCAATTCGGGAGCCACAGTGTGGTCGAATTGAAGTTCGTTGTTTTTCAACCATTCTTGGTTCACTCGCGCTTGGTGAACCGGTGTAGAGTCTTGTTGGAAGGTCTATGGTCTGAGACCGAAATCTTTGTCTGCCCACGGCTTCAAAAACACTTTCGTGATAAAATGACTCGTTAAATTTGGCGCCAGGTTCAATGAAAACGATTGAGGAGCGGTCACAGCAGTCCAAACCATTATTTGTGGCGGGTGCTGGTTCCTGGTTGCCAACCGATGATTCAATTTCCATTCCATAAAAATATATCTGATTCGAGTGAATTTTTTTTGTGAAAGAGGATCGATATACTGAATGTTCATACAAAATTTCGTGGCCATAGTATTAACAGAACCATAGAAAATTCAATTGGAATTTTGAAAAGAAGAATCTTCATATTTTCATAACAGGATTTCCGATTGGAGTGAAATTTCTTCTACGAATAAAGATTGATATCCTGAATCTACATGCAAAATTTCGTGGCCAAAGTGTACACAGAATCATAGAAAATTCAATTGAATTATTGAAAGACGAATCTTTATATTTCCATATCAGAATATCCGATTCGAGTGAAATTTATTTTGAAAATGAAAACTAATATACAGAATAATCATGCAAAATTTTACGAAGATCATCAGAACCATATAATTCAATTTTTTAATTTATATTTTTTACATATTTCATTTGCTGAATAATTTTCAGAATATAATTCGGATTGTGCTGAGATTTTGCATTTATATATTTGGTATCAATCTCAAATACCATATAAAGTTAGAGATAATAGTCTTATTGCTCCACCAAAGCTCCTACTCAGGGCTTTCCTTGAATTCTTCTTTATAATAAGTGGTTATTCTACATGAAATTCATACAGGCAAGTCAATTTACTTTTTGACAAATCACCAAGCAATGTTGCTGATATTACACGAAAATCCTAGAAATGACAGATTGTCAATTTACTCAATACTGATTCCTCAGTGCCTATAAAAATTCATTCGGGAAAATTCTTCAATTGAAACGACTTCATGATAAAATGAGGGGTGATAATCTATAATAATTGGTGATACAATTTAAGAACTTTGTATTGGCCTACATTCTAGATGTATTTCCGAGAATTCAAACCAAAAAAAATACCAAAAACTCCGAAGTCCGAACATATAAAACCTTTCAAGAAGCATAGCAATCTTTCCCAGAATTTTTTTTTAACCCAAGATAGTCCATTTCACGCATATCTAAGCCTCCTGCGATGCTACCACGGTACGTAAAAGTTTTATTACCACGACAAATCTCACGTCAAGAAATGTCATTTGCATGCGCCCACGTTGATAACCATGGCATTTTCATCTCAGTTTTGGTCTCGGTTTATTGCGAATGAAAAGATGATCTCCATAAACCTTCGAGGATCGCAGAACATCATAATAATTTTCCCGACCTTTCGGAAGCATCCATCGATTCTCATCAAAGATATTCTTGAAATTTTGGTTGTTTTGATAAGAGTGACTAACCTGTATGAATTCTATGTAGATTGAATATCTATTATTGAACTAGCTGGCCCGGCTAAAGTTGTTTTGCCATTAATCTACATTATTTCTAGAAAATACTTTTCTAATTTTTCTGGATTTTTGGTTTGATGTTCTGCGTCTCTAGACTACGAATCTATGCTCTTATCTTTGTTAAAATCTTCTTCGTTTATTCCTTTCATTTCTTGGTTCTTGCGATTGTATTGCACGTAATTGCGCCGTGTTAACTCACATATCTGCATTTTCCTGTTGGATTTGTTCGCCCTATCTTTCTGCTCTTCTATCTCGCAAGCCTCTAGAATGGTTTGTTCTACGACTCTTCCTCTCTGCGTCTGGCTGCATTTAGTGCATTTTGACTGTACTAATAAATAAATACCTAACTTTATCTACGATTGCTTCTATACTTCAATTCATCTACGGTTTATTCAGGAGAATTCTAAATTTCAAATTTGACAATAAATTATTCAAGTGGCATTCATCGTAGCGCACTTTATTATGGTTGAGATAACACCATGAGGAAGGAATTCTGAGGAATTTACGATATTTGAATCTGAACAAGTAGACTTAGATTGTTACCTATTGTATGTTTTATATTTTTTTGGCAACTTAATGAATAAAGTAATTTTTTTTTAGTTTGTAAGTTGTCATATCACCATATGCTGCTTTTTTGTGTTTTTTAGTCATGATGAAAGGAAACAAAATTCTGTTTATCAGAAAATAAATGTCCGAAACGTCGACAACGTTCATCTGGGTTTGATTTCCTTTTATTCCCAATTAAGATCCAGTTAAGCCACGAAATTTTATCCTATTATGGTTTCTGTGACCGAGAATGAATTTTCTCACCTTTTAAACCTTTCCTAGACCTTCACGAAGAGTTCAAGACCAAGATAAGATAATTCCGTTCAGCTGTTCTCGAGTTTTGGCGAGACTAACGAACAACAAATGATTTTTATATAAAGAGAGGAAGAAGAAGAAAATCAATCACTTTTTGAGAGCTCGTTGTTCTCAAACGAGTGCTATATCGTTTCGCCCAAATGTTTGCAGTTTTCGAATTTTGAGCCAAAAATGGTCCCAAACGATAGTGTTAGGTTGGGCGCACACCGAGCTTGTCCCCGACAAACCGTTGGTCGCCGACACGCTGTCTCGTGTCGGCGCACACCGCATCGCCAGAGACAGAACAGAGAGACGGAGAAGGGGAAACGTTTGTTTACTTTTCATAAGCTTCACATATTTAATAATCAGTGTATCTGTTTCTTTCGAACGTAAATTGAAAAAAAAAGAATTCGGACTCAGAAGAAGAATTTTGTGTAATAACATTTGGCGAAAATATGAGAAATCATTGGGTTCATCCTATGAATGAAGTTAGATTCACGGAGAACACGCTTATCAAAATTCATTGTATTGAGCTAGTGTGAACATATGGTCACACTATTTTTTGTGAAAAATAAAAAAAAATTGAAATTTTATTTTCCTCATCATTGATGAATATAATTCACTCATAAGAATCGCTAAATTTACTCTGTTCGAAAAACAGAAACTCCGCCTTTGAAGGGTTAATAAAGAGAAAATGCAGATGAAGTTGATGATTTATATCATCTGTGTATAGCATGAAACAGGAAGTTCTATAGCGAAATGTTATAAAGTACGGGTCCACTATTTATTAGCTTCTGCAATCATTTCTTCTCTCAAGAACAGAATTTTCGATTACAGATCGAAAATTTTCAATTAAGTAGAAGTAGTCCATGAAATACTAAAAGCATGCAACCTACTTATCTCGAATTTCGATGACTCAGACGAAAAAAAATCTATTTTTTCGTCGACCCCAAAATGAAAGGTGATTGCAATGTGTAAGAAATTGCACATTAATTACCCATTTTAATGTTCAACTCCTGCTATTTTAATGAGCAATTGCCATTGGCAACCGAACACAAAGCATTCTGAAGCGATACGAATAATGTCATAACTCTACTAGAACATAGAAATTTATATTATGTCAAAAGTATGTCTTGTGCAAAATAATACATATTTCAATCAAGAATTTATTATCAATTCATAATGAAATCGATGAAAAAATCTTGTAATGAACTCAGTTATTTATCTAGCGATTAATGGTCTCGAAGTATTACCGCGTGAGCGGAAAGAGCACGTTAAAGTATCTCGACCATTAATCACTGCCATTAAGGAACTAGTTGATAAAATAACTATGAATATGTTGTTTCACGCCCCAGTATTGCTATTCATTTTGACCTAGGAAAATTTTTCATCAGTACGAAAAAAATTTCATCGATAAAAATTCTTAACGGAAAAATGAATTAACCCAAGACTTTCCGTATTCTTTGGGCGATTCAAAAATATTTTCCTTCTCCGCAAATTTCGCCCAACAAGTGATCATTGATAATTTTCAAGGATAAAAACTTGGAGATTTGATATTTAATTATTTTTTCATTGATATGTACAGGGTGACCAGAATTGGTGATCCCTGAACTAAAACAGTTTGTCTTCGACAGTTGTTTAGCGTATGACGTTGGTCTTTTTTCGAAAAACTGATTTTGCCGCATTGCTCTATCGTCTTTTGTTTTCGAGTTATAAGCTAAATTTGACATTTGGGAAATTTCTTATTTGGCCACTATCTCCGTTCCTGTTTATGGTATGAATTCGAAACAAAAACAATATATAGACACTTTTTTGATAGGAATCCAGTGGTCAGTGGTTTAATCTATTTTTTTTTCTGAGGGTTTTCCTTCCTGACTTATTACAAAAAAAATTGTTTTTTATGGAAACAATAATTTATTTATACTTAAGAATAAACACCGTTTTTTCCTCGTTTCAACAATATACAGGGTGTTTCCTAAACATGCGGCAAAAATTCAGGGGATTGTTCCTTGGACTATTCTAAGAATATTTTGTCCTTTGATGATTTTTGAAAAACCTCTTTGTTTCGAAGATACAGGGGAAACAAAATTTTAGATAATAACATTCTATTATGAAAAATTACATGAAAATTTAACTTAACCCACAAAAACTGTTGAAAATGACCACCTCTAGCCAGCATACAAGCATCCAATCTTCTCCTCATTGACTGCCGAACCCTTTCAAAAACACCAGGATCATTTCTTATTAAGTTACACCCAGCAATGATCCGATTTCGCAAGTCTTCCACATTTAAAAATAAATTGTACCTACTTAGTAAACACAGTGCGGTACGCATTTTTATTTAAACTATTATTAATTTTAAAAATATGAAAAATGTTGTTCGCCCTGTATCTGTGAAACAAAGAGGTTTTTCAAAAATCATCAAAGGACAAAACATGCTTAAAATAGTCCAAGGAACAACCCCCTGAATTTTTGCCGCATGTTTAGGAAACACCCTGTATAACATGTCATATATCGCTGCTAGGAATGAAGGAAACCTCTCAGAAAAATTAGATTAAGCCACTGGATTCCTATTGAAAAAGTGTCCGTATAATGTTTTTGTTTTGAGTTTATAGCACAAACAGGAACGGACATAATGACCAAATTAAAAATTTCCCAAATGTCAATTTTGACTCCAAAACAAAAGACGATGGAGCAATGCGGTTGGCGACAAAATGAGTTTCTCGAAAAAAGACCAATGTCATACGTCAATCATTTTTCTCTATCTCGCACGGTTAAAAAGTTTTAGTTCAGGTATCACCAATTCTGGTCGCCCTGTACGCATGGTCTTTTTGTATACTGAATAATACAATTTTAATTAAATTATTATCAATTCGTTTTAATCATCATCTAAAATGGTCATTCTCGATAGGTATTTCAGTTGTTCTCTGGCTGAATATGTTTAAAAAACGTATCGTGGCGGAGTTGTCAAACACGAGACGAGGTAGTCAGATTGGCTTCGTTCGTTGGGTCGACGACGTTTTGTCCGCACACGCTTGGTGTGCGATGGTTCCATTTACCACAATGCATTTTACTGCAACCTTGTCGAGACCTGACAAACTGTCATGCGCGATGTCTGCCGACTCCGACCGAACAAGAGCGACGATAGTATGATCGGCTTCGTTGCCCAGTCGACGACTGTTTGTCGAGGACGCTTTTGGTGTGCGATGGTTCCATTCACCACTAAGCTTTTCACTACTACCTCGACGAGTCCCGACAGATTTTCACGTCGGGGAATGTTTGTCGGCTCCGGTGTGCGCCCAACCTTAGACTCCCTAATGACGAATTCGTGGTCAAATTCAATTCTGTCTTTGGGACCGTCCGGCCGTTAGCACAATAACTTTCGAAGTGATTGTCCTAGAGACTTAAAATTTTCAGGATGAGTTCGGGTCCCAAATGGCTCGGTTAAGTTTGTTAACCAGCGAAATCATACGGGGTGTTCCATAAAATATGGCCATTCAAAATTTTTGTTCCTCAATATCTCAGAAAATACGAAACCAATCATATTGAAATATTACGGCCAAATGCAAGATGCTGATAACAAGCCTCATGCAAAATTTTGTGGCCATAGTGTAAACAGAACCATAGAAAATTCAATTGGAATATTGAAAAAAAGAAACTTCATATTTCCATAAAAAGATATCCGATTCTAGTGAACCTTTTTTTGAGAATGAAAACTACTATACTAAATGATCGCATTATCAGAACCATAAAATTTAATTTTCGTAATTATTTATTTTTAACATATTGCATTTTTTGAATTATTTCCAGAATATAATTCCGATTGCGCTGAGATTCTTCATTTATATATTTGGTATCAATCTCAAATCCCGTATAAAATTCTTAGGTAATAGTCTTATTGCTCCACCAAAGAACGAGCGCTCAAAAGCTCCTGCTCAGGGCTTTTCCTAAATTTTAGGTTCATACTGTGATATTCAATTCCAAATCAAATCAATTCGAGAACAAGAACGAAAAACATTAACTAAAAGTCAACATCATGTTCGCATTTTTTCTATCGGTCTCAGTACCTGTTCCAGCGAAATTGCATCGGTACAGATGCCTGAGAACCCGCCAATATCGGTCTAACACACATCGTATATATCTATTTTTCAATTTCCAATTTTCCGTGATGCCATTACGTTCGCAATAACAATAGAGGTAGACGCCACGACGTTTTACAGAATTCCATTTTCTTTCAAACCGTTCTGACCGCAATACGTGAATCGTGCTCTAAGTCCATATCGTGTGAACGCATCCGCGAAAAGATTAAATGGCTCGGAAGGTTTTTTTCTGGCCGTTTTGCCGTGCCGCAGCGACCGCTGCAATTTTCAGGCGATACGTTGAAGATTGATAAATAAACGATGAATGAAAAGCTTCTTGGAAAAAACGAATGAAGTTACGATTTTTTGCGTTATCTATTGCCCCCGTTCACATTTTAGCCTCTACAGGGTGTCTACTTCTAAAGTGGTCAAACTTCAAAGGGTGATCATAGGAGTGATTTGCAACAAAAAATGTCATATAACACATGGTCGAAATGTTAACGGTTGTTCTTCAATTTAACATGTCTTGATTTCACGAAATATTTCGAGTTTTTCCTCTAAAATGATCATTATTCAGTTTTCCTCGTAGTCTCATCAAATTTGACCACATATTCGGAAACGGCAACGAATTTTCTACAAGATAAGAGAGTCTGTGTGCAAAAAAACTCTTATTGCGTTCGTGATAAGGAGATGAATATCACGAGTTAACAAAATTAGTCCTATTTTCCAATGGTTTTTTCGTAAGTAATATCATAAGGGCATCTAATTTTTCCGAAAAGAATCGAAAAAACACGTTGCTAAGTAATATTTTGACAAGAAGCATGAGTGCTGGTGGCAACAAAAATCCGAGTCGAAGACGAGAATTTTTGCACCTGCACGAATGCTTTTTGTCAAAAAATATTACTTTGCAATGTGTTTTTTCGATTTTTTTCACAGGAAAAGTTAGATGCCCGAATGGTATTTGACAAGACTATTTCCTGAGTGACAACAACTGTCAAGTTTAGCCGCGGGTAAACGCGAATAAACTGGTCCTGCTAAACAGTTTTTCCACCTAGAAACCATTTGTAATTCAAAATTGCGCGTTTCTGATTGGTGCAAATTACGACGAGGGAAATAGTCGATGAAATATCAATAATTATGTACACGTTTTTTTTTCAGTTAAAAATACTTCATTTTGTGTACTTTAGAATGACATATCAACTTTTGTGCTAGCTGTTCATCCTCCGCCATATGGCTAACATAATAACAATGAAAAAGTCTAAAAATTCCGAACCTAAATTTGCTCTACTTTGAAGCTCTTCGTGATAGAATCTCAATCTTATTATGTGGAAATCATCTATCAATTCATCTGTTGTCTGAGACCAGACTTACATTTTGTAGTTGGTACCAGAATAATTTAGGAGAGTGGGGGGGCCATAGGATATTATGGACTGATGAGCCACTTTCACTAAATTAGATGTGATTATTTCACGAAAAAACCATGTATGGCAAAGAGAAAACCCTCGTCCGTCTATTGTTTCTCATTTCCAATATGAGTTAAGTATCAACGTGAGGTTGGCAGTCATGAGAGGATAACTTTTCGGACCAGTTATACATACCGATCACTTTAATTCTGAAGAGTTCATTAGATTAATCCAAAGCAACTTGACAGGCTGTTCCATTTGAAAAAATTAAGTTGCCATCAATATGTTGGCCACCCTGTATATATTTCAGTTTCTGGACTCATATCCAAAAACCTCAGTTGATTTCGTGAAACTTTTATACGAAACATTTTTTGTATCTCCTTTAGTAACAAAGTTAAAGGGGGGGTCAAATTATAGTGAAAAAACCCGGTACATTCAGTAATCAGTACGAAAACGATGTATAGAAAGAATTGAAGAAGGGGGTTCCTCTTCTCGTTATTATATTGATTCAAGATGAATTGATGACTTCCATTAAATAACATTAAGATTGAATAACGAAGGCTTCAAAATAAAGCAAATTTAGGTTCGAAATTTTCAGCCATCAACTGCTGGCATTTTTTAATGAGCTCAACCTTCATGAAGACTATTTCTGTAATTAGGTTACGTTTTCTTTCTCATGAAATAACTACGTAATATTTTGCGACTTAAGGATCATATTTTACGACTCAATGTTGACATTTTTGTCCTAGAATCGTTTCCCGTTTCTCATAAGAATTCGCAAGCGAACTCCAATAAACCAATATCCATAAAATTCTGAAATATATCCGGAAAAGATCGAAATAAAATCTAAATTTAACCCCCCAGGTAATAAAATCGCCTTTATTTCTTCTTCCACACGAACAACAGACCATAAATAACGCGATTAATAATTCGCACACGGCCCGCAATACAGCACGACCTAATACCGATGGAGAAAACTATAAATCGCGAAACAATTGAACCTTGAGCTCGCACGACGTTTTCCAACAATTTAATCATCTCGTCCGTACGTCCGGTTTGACCCCTGAATTGTTCGTTTCGCCATCGTAAATCATCTGAGATGTTTTTTTCGTATAAATACAATTAATATTTTGATTCCTAGGCGCCCCGGTGAGTTATGACGAGTACCCGCGCGGAAATTGAGGTTATGTCTGGTCGGTCGGCGCTCGTATGCGCCTTTTCCAAAGATATTCTACAAGAAGAATATCTTTGGCCTTTTCGCTCACGTGAGAATTCCCGTGGCGTTTCGTATTCATCTAGAGGTGTAGGGGGTGAGAAGATGGTATTGCGGGGGAGTGGTTGATGTAATTGAGAATTGATTACTTTGATTTATTGTGGGAAATTATATAATATTAATTATATATAGATAAATAAATAAATTAGGAATTGAGGCATGCGTGTGTCAAGAAATTCACAGGTTCTGCTGGAACTCAGCAAAAGGCATCTACAGGGTCTTTATAAATGATTGCGCAGTTGGCTTTGGATTATTTTCATTTTGCTGCTTTCTAAGCAAACCCAATACATCTATCAAATCTTTCTCTATATTTATCTCTATCCATCTTTGACATTGATAATTACAGCCACATAATTCGACTGCCTTATCTGCATAACAATGTAAAATGAATAAATAAATAATCCAAAGCCAACTGCTCTATTACAATCATTTATAAAGAACCTGTATTTCTTCTTCAGACTGAAAAGTAAACCTAGATATACATTCACCCATTTGTTGACGCAGCCGAGTAGAATCTGTTTATGAACGCGAACAACATTCGCCGTTGTGAACATGTGCCGTATGTTTATTCCGTATTGGGACAATTGGTCTATGGCTTGCCTACTGTGGTACTAACAGCTATAGTCTGCTATAGACAATGTTGTCAGCTTGGCAACATCGTTCTGTTGCTGTTTAGTTGGTCGAAGAGTCGTGTTTACACTTTCTTTTCGATTTTACGTTCATAAACTTAATTATTTTACTGATTTGGTGGCAATTTATCGTTTTTTGAGAGTATTCCGCTAATTTTAGCTGAGGCGAAATAACGATCACCTTTATTCAGAAATTGTAGAAATAAAGATCTGACAAGTTGCTTACTTCACCCAAGTTCTGCAGTAAAGTGTTTCCCATCTCACTCTAGAGCTTGGTTGATAAAAATGCAGTACTATTCATGCTTAGGGACAAAAAATGCTCAAAACGTGTATCCACATCACTTACTTCCAAATGGATAGCAACTTCTACCAACAAGTATTTGGGTTGGCGATGGGTTCCCCATTATTTCCACCTCAAGCTGATATATACATGGAAGATTTCGAAGAAAGAGAGTTGGAACAATATGATTTCAAGCCAAAATTATGATGGCGAATATATGAAGACGACACATTTGTGATATGGCAATATGGTAGAGAAAACCTATACAGATTCCTAAAACACCTCAATGGCATTAAAGAATCGATCCAATTCACGATGGAAATCGAGGAAAATAACCAACTACCTTTCCTTAATGTACTTGTTCATAAGCAAAATGGTACTCCCAAAACTACAGTCTACAGAAAACCAACCAACACAGACCAATATCTCCATCACGAATTCAACCATAATCTGAGCACCAAATTGGGAGTAGCCAGATGCTTATACGATAGAGCAGCCAAGATAAGCTCTAATTCAGAAGATCGTAATGAGGAATTCATGAATTCAACCACATCACAAGAACCCTCAAGAAAAATGGCTACCCCAAGAAGATTCTCGATGTAGCCAGAGAACCGAGGGAAACAAAAACAGAGCCCCAACGAATAGACAGTGATCCTACAGAAACAATAACTTCTCTCATACCATATGTAAAGGATATTCTGAAAAAATTAGAAAGATTGGTAACAAATACAATGTCAGAACAGCATTGAAGATCAAAGACACAATCAGGGGAACTTCATGAATGTGAAACCTTTCAACGAAAATCAAATTACCAAGGAATGTATTTATGAAATACCTTGAGAATGCGGCCGATCCTACATTGGGGAAACTAAACGCCCCCTCAAGATTAGAATCAAAGAACACCAGAGATTAGCTCAACTTAACTGGGAGAAACCGAAAAATTCAAACAAGTCCAACATGCTATGAACGGAGTCCACAATATCAGATGGAACGAGACCTCCATAATATCAAAGGAAGAAAGATGGAAAAGGAGAAAATTGAAGGAGCAGCCTTCATGACTATAACTTCGAACCCGAGCAGTGCGCCCTCCATCAAAATAAAGGATGTTTGGAGACCAATAATACGTTCTGAATTGAGGAGGACGAACTCGAATCAGTTAAGTACAAACCTAATTCAATTACTACACACATCATCTTAGTTGAGAAATCATGTCAGTGACCTCTAACACAGAATTTGTAAAAAATCAATTTTCTGACAGCTACTGTCAGAAGCTAGTCGCATTAATTTTGCTGAATTTAAGTGCAATTTTGCGATTACCAAGAGGTAATCGGCTGGCGAATGCTTGCCGAAACGTGGGATAGAACAATCCAAGATAATGAAAACAGCCCAAAAAATCAAAAAATCAATGAGCCATTAACAAGAATTTCCTGTTCACAATGTTGAGATATTAAAAATCACTTAAGTATGCTATCTGAAAAAGTGTTTTTCCGCAAATCGCCAAGAAATTTTGACATTCCTGTCAAAATTTCTTGAAGAAAAAGTCAGGACTTCCTTACTGTAAGGAAATGTCATTTCCTTACTGTAAGGAAATGATATTTCCGTACAGTTGTTAGTGTTCTACATAAATGTCAAAAGTAATTTGTTCTTCATGGTAATTTGAGAGTTTCTGGAACAAATATTTTTATCAATAAATGTAATAGAACTATTCAAAAAGGATATTCGTACCTTGTTTCATTCGAATCTGTTGGGTTTCCTTCATAAAATTGCAAATATCTTAGAGGTTTTTTGACCTGTAAACTCGCTTGACAAATGTCACTCACTCCGATCTTATTCCATTCATAATTTCAATTTAATCGTTTCTGGAACAAAAACCTTTAGTAATAAACGTTATAAAAGGATTAAAAAATTATATGCATACCTTGTTTCATTTGGATCTGCCCTATTTCGTTCACAATGAACCAAAATTCTCAGGCACTTCCCTCACGTAAACACATCTGACAGTTCTCATTAATTTTCCGATGAGAATGACATCGAAAAATGATGCAATTTAAGAAATGTCAAAAATTCAACATTTTCTTTCGTTCTTTTCGATATCTTGCAGACGGTCTAGAGATTTGCGGAAAAAAAGTATGTTTACCTCGTAGGAAAAGCCACATTCCTGGACTCTGTGTTGCTAAGTCGAGGCGCAAGCCGACACAGTCGTCCAGGAATGTTAAGCTTTTCCTACCCGGTAAACAATGTACTATTATTCACATTAGCAAATTTCTAAATGCCTGATGTCACTGTGGCCGGTACGTCTATGGCTTGAAAGTGGTTACACTTCGAGTGCCGGACCCGGTATTCTGAGGTCCATAATTAGCACTCAAAATATCAGAACATCCTGTATAATCCTTGCCAATCACCACACGTCTCAGCCCGAAAGGGCACCAATTCGGGGATCGACCTCAACCATCAAACTTATCAGGCGATCAGGCACGATTCTTGAGGCCAGGGAGCCGCCAGACACCACCATTCTCCTCCCAGTACGTCAAATCTCCTTTCCGTTGATTTTTTCACCGCCTCCGTAGATTACATCGTGAGAAACTAATAAAAATCTAATTCAATACGCAATAGGTTTGCACGCGCGGTATAGTAGCGCCTCCATCGCGTCTAAATAATACCCTCAATTTCAATTTGCCATCAATTTTCTTCCACTTCGAGTTCGGCCCGAGTCTCCTCGGTTTTGCGTGCGTGCGCTTTCATGGCCTGCGGGATCCGTTTTTTCCCGTCGTCGGTCTTTCTTCTCGTTCGACTACCGGCTTGATTGAAATCGGCGCCTTTGGTGTTGGAAGAACGATGGAGGAAGGAGAGGGTTTGAAAAAATTGAGCACGCCACTGATGAAAGTTTTGGTTACTTGGATTGTCCATTCGCTTTTGGGTGGATATCTAGTTTACCGCCCAGTTACCGATTTTCAAAATATTTGACATATTGTTTCGTTATGATGTTGTGATGCCACAGTTTCAATTTGAGCAACGCCAAACCAATATTTCCCAAGAAAATCGAAAGAGACTTTCTATAAGTCGTTCATTATTCTAGTGCCACTTAGCCACTTACCTTAATTAGAGCCGAATCTTATTTTCATTTAAAAATAAGTGTTTAGTAGTGATTCCTGCTCTTATTAATACTTGACACTGTTCTTATCTCAGCTAACCTAACCTAACTCAAGCTAACCTATTAGCTTATTTTAGGTTAGGTTAGCTAAGATAAGAACAGTGCCAAGTATTTATAAGAGTTGTTGCTGTTCCTAACTTAGTTAACCTAACCTAACTCAAGCTAAACTAGTAGCTTAGGTTAGGTTAGGTAAGACAAGAACAGTGCCTCGAAATAAAAGGTGATTTTGATATGTACGAAATTGATCATTGATGACCCATTTCAATGCTCAAATTATATTATATTTCAATGTTGAAACCTCATGGCATCCGTACACATAGTATTCAGAAGAACTACGAGAAATGTAAAACCTCTACTGGAACATAGAAATTTATTATGTCAAATGTAAGTCTTGTACAGAATGGGAATGTATTTCAATCAAGAATTCATACACAATTCATATTCAGATCGTCGGAAAAATTTTATAATCAACTCGGTTATTTCGAGCGACTAATAACGGTCTCGAACTATCAACGCGTGAGCGGAGCGAATGTATCTTGACTATAAGTCGCTGTCTTCAATAACCTAGTTGTATGATAACTATTTTTGCTTTCTTATTAGTCCAATTACCCTCTCTATATGATGAGTCCTGACATTGGCTAACCTTTTTGTCATCTCAGTTTCTACTGCACCCAACTGCTTCATCTGGTGCAACGATTGATCAAATAATGACATTTTATTTCATCATAACCACCATCATATAAAATGGTGACCTATCTATAGAACACTTTCAATGTTTTCTTCACCTGAATAAAAAGGTCTGGAAACTAATGCACCATACTTTGTTAATCTTTCTTTCCAGCCTTCTCGTCCGATGTGTTTTTTTCCCTTTTTTATATTGAAAAATAAATGCAATAAGAATCATTCCATATACTGTAACAGCACTCTTATCCTCTACTAAATAATTGTTAATATCAGGC
Source organism: Propylea japonica (assembly GCA_013421045.1). Taxonomy (NCBI): domain Eukaryota; kingdom Metazoa; phylum Arthropoda; class Insecta; order Coleoptera; family Coccinellidae; genus Propylea; species Propylea japonica. Next base: position 78,181,374 of record CM024243.1, read on the forward strand.
TACATTTTATCTTCTCCAAAAGAAGATATTACTATAACAAGAAATCCGATTGGAGTGAAATTTATTTTCCGAGAGAAGATTAATAGTTATATTGAATGTTCATGCGAATTTTCAAGAGGATCGCCTCATCAGAACCATAGAATTCAATTCTTTTTTAATTATTGATTTTTGAAATACAGTGGAACTTCCTTATAACGAACGTCTGTATAACGAATTTCGTACAAGACATCGCACCTTGAATCCAAATTCCATGTTAAAAACAACCTCTAAAACGAAGTAAAATCTCTCTATAACGAAATATTCAAAGAACATCACTCTTTGAACGGGTATTGGTAAGAAGGTATAAGGGTAGTTTTTTTCCGAAATTTTTCTGGACGTACGTAATAAATCCCGACCTTAAACTAAATCATTACGGCGAGCAGAGAGATCCTTCTGAAACAGTTTTAAATACACCCCTGGCTGTTTGGTTTCAATCTAACCATTACGCTAGTGTGAAAGTTGTCTAAAAGGAAGTGCTTAAGTTTGAACTATAAACTTAAATTTATCAGTGAAGTCGACCGCGACATTGCCAACTATAGAAACAAATTTTCTGTATAACGAAATTTCTTTATAACGAATTTTTGTTGCGGATTTAGCGCTTTCGTTATAGGGAAGTTCCACTGTACATGACACTGTTCCTATCTTAGCTAACCTAACCTAACTCAAGCTAATCTATCAGCTTAAGTTAGGTTAGCTAAGATAGGAACAGTGCCAAGTATTTATAAGAGTTGGTGCTATTCCTATCTTAGTTAACCCAACCTAACACAAGCTAACCTGTTAGCTTAAGTTAGGTTAGCTAAGATAATAACAGTGCGAAGATCGTAAACGTAAAAAGAATCATTCAATTTACTGTAACAGCACTATTCTTCTCTAAAAAATAATTGTTAATATCAAGCTACATTTCATCTTATCGAAAAGAAAATCTTAATATCACTATAATGAGATAATAATATTGAATGTTCACAAAAAATTTCAAGAAAATCGCATCATCAGAACCATAGAATTTAATTCTTTTTTAATTATTGAGTTGTTACTTATTTAATTTTTTGACGATAATTCCGATCGTACTAAGATTCAGTACACATATACTTAGCATAAATCTCAAGTCCTATACAAAACTTTGAGGTAATAGCCTGATTGCTCCATAAATGAACGAGCGCTAAAAGCTTCTACTCAGGACTTTTCTTTGGGTTGAAAAGTTATAGTTCAAGAATCACCAATTCTGGCGACCCAGAACACCAGGTGTTTTCTACTTCATTCTTACAACCTTCAACCCCTTTTCCGACCTCCCACCACCCCTTCAATACCTCCCATCCCCTATTCACTCCGATCTACCCATCCGTACAAGGATACGAAGGACTAAATAAAGTCAGACATCCAGAAAATGATAAATTCCGTTCAACTCCGAATTCTCTTTTTTTCCCCCCGATACGTCCTCCAGACGATCCTCCCCCTCACCCCTCGTTCGTCCCTACGACGCAGTCCCGGCTCCCTCGGGATCTGCATCGAAGGAACGAACACAAGACCCAGAAGAACGCCCCGACCCGGCTTGTATAGAGCACACATGGGATGAAGAGGAGGCTCTTTTGTTGGGGGGATTAATAGTTTAACCCCCCCAAAGGTCCCCAGGCGGTGTAGCTTTAACTGTCTTGACGGACGACGACGCTGCAAAAAGGGAGGATTTGCTTATCCCTTTTTTGTCCTGGCTCTGGGACGTTTCGGGATTTTCGTAGATAAAGAGGAACATGATGAATGCCTGGATGGTAGAATTGATCTGGGGTTGTATGTATTGTTGTATGGAAAGGCGATGTGAGGTTTGAGTGGCAGGTAGCTACATCTAGCAGTGATTTACTGGAAACTTGTTAGAGTAGAGGAAAAAAAACATTTCTCTATGAGTGCGAACAGACTCATGTCCATGTAGTTATTGTCATGAATGTCCGGTCAGACTAAATGAACTAAGAAAATGCAACAGAGTCTTCTTGGTATAAAGGGTTTTCCAATAAAAGGTGTTATTTTGATATTTGAAGAAAAATGCAATTTTTCAATATAAATGATCGGATGTTTATTTCATATGAAGAAGAAGCTATGCCTTTAATTGTGAAAAATAACATCAGGAAAATGACCACCACGGCCACGCTTACAGGACCATATCCTTTCAATAAAATTTTCAATAACCAAATCGCAAAGTGGCTGCCCTATGTCCTCGATAGCCTCACGAATGTCATCTTTGAGGGCTTGAATCAACGCTGTGCTATTGGCGTTGACCTTCTCTTTCATGTGGCCCCAAGGGAAGAAATATCAAGGTGTTAAGTCACAAGATTTCGGTGGCCAATTGTGATCACCTCTTCTAGAGATAACACGGTCCGGAAACTTATCCCGCAAAAGATCAATGGTTTCGTTGCTTGTGTGGCACGTAGCGCCGTCTTGTTGAAAGTAAACGTTGTCCGGAACAATACTTTCAATCTCTCGATAGCGCAATCAATTCACTGTAACTGTTGCTCCAGCCTCATTCTCGAAAAAGTAAGGTCCAATAACTCCGCCGGACCATAAACCGCACCAAACAGTCACACGTTAAGGTTAGAAAGGCTTTTCAATAATAACTCTTGGAATTTTCCGAACCGCAGATGCGACAATTTTGCTTGTTGACGAGACCACCAAGGTGGAAACGAGCCTCTCATCACTCCAGATGACTTTTCGATGGAATTCCGGATCATTTTCATGCATTTCAACGATCGGCCGGCTTGAGTTCTTCTGTTAACTGAACATTATAAACCTTAGGACCTAAATCCTTATGCAAAATACGGTGTAATGACGTTTGGTGCCTAATTCCAAAGAACGACGAGGAATGGACAAACACCCGGGTTTTCTTCAACACTTTCGGCTACAGCAGCAATATTCTCAGCTATTCTTGAGCGACGTGCACGGGTTTAATTTTTCACATCACTAACTTGTCCCAACAGCTAGAGTTTTTCCACCAATTTCTTTATTGCGATCCGACAAGGTGCTTCACGACGACCCGAAATTGGTCGAGTTTTACGAACCGTATCTGCCATATTTTTACCATTTTTATAGTAAATTTTAATAATTTCAATGCGTTTTTGTAGCGTGTTAATTTCCATTTTTATTAATGGCGTAGTTTCTACTTGTCAAATGTCAACAAATGACAGCTTCTACCAAAGTAGCGGGCTATTCAAAATAACACCTCTCATTGAAAAATTCTTTAGTTTATAGTATATTCAGGAATCAGGGGAGATGAGTAGGCCGACGATCATGCCCAGAACTCTTTCAATAGTACTAGAATACTTTCGTGACACAGAAAAAATACCTACAAATGGGAATTCACGAGAATGAAAGAGTAAACAGATATACACTCCGGCAGAGCCTGAGACAAAAAATCTAAATACGGGAAGATCGCGAACTCTCTTTGAATTCAGCAAAAACAGAAGCTGCACTTTCTCACAGGGTTTCTCACGGGTGTCTGTAACCTGAGGAAGCTCCTGAGGAAACTGGGATCGGTGTCCTACGGAGGGAATGCCTTGGTAAGAAAATTAACACCATCCAGCTTCTGAGGTTCATCAAGACTCTAAAACTGAACAGCAAGCTATGGGGAGCACAATAAACCATATGGTCACAAGGTGCGAGTACCCCTTCAATGAATCTTGAGGGTTGTAGATGAGATCGAGTTTCTTAGATATACAACAAACCAAAATCAACCAAAATTAGACCACCTGAATCGATTTTACGGCGATATCCTCCAACCCATTCCTTGCCCACCGACAAATAGCCCATAAAGATCCAATCTAAACATCTCCAGCAACCGTGAACGGGCACCATAAAACCACCCATCGAAAATAATGCGAAAACAAGACTTTTCCGGTCAATCGACTTTTTCAGCGAAATCTACCGTATCGACTTGCCCGACGCGCATGCGTCGCCCGTCCGAAAAATCGCCGTTTGAACGTTCAAGTGGGCATGACGCGTAAGCGATAAGGAAAGCCTGGAACAATGGTACCATGGCTATCTTTCTTATTAAGATAACATTGTTCCGACGGTCGATGGAGCAGTAAATCATTTGTTTTCTTACGACCAATTAGAACGGACACGGTTATGCGGCCGTTGTCTGATGGATGATGGCGTTTGAATCTTTATATACGACACAGTTTCAGAACCACCGCGAAAAATTCAAATCTACAGGTTCCGACTCGAAGTGTAACCTATTCAAAGGGACATAAATTCGGTTGGAAAAACTATTTTATTTGTTTCTCATTTGTAAACGTCAGTTTCCAAAAACACAATATTAATCAAGAAAGTTTATTTTATCAAGTCACTAACTTGTAAAACTGACAGTTAACTTGTAAAATGTTTACAAGTTAGTAGTATTATTCACATTGAGATTTGTAAGGTACTTGCTTCTAATTTCATTCATCCTTGTAATTTCAGAGTTCCTGGAACAAATGTATTTCTCAATAAACGTTCTCGAACTATTCGAAAACGATATTCGTACCTTGTTTTATTCGTATCTATGTTTTCTTTCTCAGAATTGCAAATATCCTAGAGGTTTTTTGACCTGTAAACTCACTGACAGATTCACGTACTCGCTTCTAATTTCATTTATTCGTCTAATTTCATCGTTCCTGGACCAAATATTTTTAGTAATAAACGTTATAAAAGTATTTTAAACGATATTCATGCCTTGTTTCATTTGGATCTGGCCTTTTTCATCAGAAATGAGCAAATATTCTGGAAGGACTTCGCTCTCGTAAAGCCACTGACAGTTGTCATAATTTTCCGATGTCATAAATAATCATAAATAATGCAACTTACGACATTTGCGACAAATTCTTGAGATTTTTTTGGAATTTATCTAACCTTTTTACAAATGAGAAACAAATAAAATATAAAACAATACACGCAAGGTAACGGGTTTTACTGGCTAAAGGAGGTAACTGACTCGCCTGCGGCTCGTCAATTATATCCTCCATTCGCCAGTAAAAACCCTCTTACCTTGCTAGTAATGTTATATACTATTCATATATTTTATGTACAGAACATGTGTAAATTATTAAAATTTCAGAATAAATTCACTTTGGCTTGATATGACCACCTTTCACCATAACCATTGCCTTGAGATGATCAAAAAACGAATCGCAAGATTACCGAGCATAACTTCTCTGTATTTTAGCCCACTTACGAACAATGGCTTCTTTCAGCGTCTCGAGGCTGTTTTTTTTAAATTGGAGCCTGCTTTTCAATTCGAGAGCCACTGTGTGGTCGAAATGAAGTTCGAAATATTGTTTTTTCAACCAATATTGGTTCACTCGCGCCTTGTGAGCCGACACAGTGTCCTTTTGGAACATCCATGGTCTGCAGACTTCGACCGAAGCAGTCTTAAGAACATTTCCTTGATAATATGTCGCAATAACTTTGACGCCAGGCTCAATGAAAACTATTGAAGAGCGTCCAACCGTGGTTACTGCGGTCCAAACCATTTTTTGTGACGGCTTCTATATACAGGGTGTCCCGTAAATACCACGCGAAAGTGACACTGGAGATAGATTGGCATTAGGTCTATCAGATAGCATCAACATGACCTCAGTAAAAGTCCGCTGGTTTTCGAGATATCACCACTTTTGCAAACAAAAAATGAAAGAGATAAAAGAGAAAGAAGAGCAAAAATAATGGTTGTTTGAAACGGTAGCGAGGAAAGAATATCAAGCAACATGTATTTTGGCAACAGGTGATACTTGTGCATTTTTCCTAATTTTTAATTATTTCGGCATAAACACATCACTCGCGACAAAATTATAATTTCTAAGGTTTTGACATAAAACATAAAACATAAAAAAAATTGGTAGTGTTGTATCATTTTGAAAAGTGCTGGAAATGGACCAGTTTTTACGATTATTTGTCAATTCAGTCTGATTTTTTTTCACATCAGTCAATCAAACTTAAGTTAACGTTTTAACTTCGTCATAAAATACAACAAGTTAGACATTTTTTTAAAGGATATTGTTCTAGTTCTCGGTGAAGTTATTACTTCATTGTTTAAAGCAACTTTTCAGGGTAGCCTAGGTAAAAAAAAACATGAGTTTGAAGACCGAAAATTGGAGATTTTCAAAAAAACACAAAAGTGGTTATATCTCGAAAACCAGCGGACTTTTACTGAGGTCATGTTGATGCTATCTGAAAGACCTAATGTCAATCTATCTCCAGTGTCACTTTCGCGTGGTATTTACGGGACACCCTGTATATTCTTATAGTTCCTGGTAGCCTAGCGATGATTCAGATTCTCATCCGAACATTTTGTCAGGTGAACTCTATCGTTCTGGGAATTTACAAATTGCTCAAGTGAAAACATTTTCCCGTCAGAAAACACAATGTTCGGAAATTCACCGCTTTCAGCCAAATAGAGCAAATCCGTCGCTCTCTCATGTCTTATAACTGTTTTTGGAGTGAACTTCTAGCAAAAGGCTTTCGTTGAGTTGTGAACAATACTTATAACTATCACTAAGAAAAACTCATTTCAATAAATGCGATGACATTTTGCCAATCAAGTCAGTAAATACGAGGAAAAGGCTCGATAAAGTACAGAGGCTTGCCTGTGTATGCATCACTGGAGCTATGAGAATGTGCCCAACTAGGGCACTTGAGGTCATTACAGATCTCGCACCTCTACATCTAGTGATTGAAAGGGTAGCCCATGAGGCTATCCTCAGAATATCTAAGGAAGGTACAAGTAATGAGAGGATAAAGAATCAGAGAGTCTGGTCCTCTCTGAACAACTACATCTCATCTGCGAACCTCCCTAGTGATGTAATGATCAAGAAAGCACTGAGAAAAACTTCAGGACATTGCTAAGAAAAGAGAGGAATGGGACCAGGAATACACTGACTATAACCTTAAAGAAAATACCGTAAAATGGTATACAGATCGCTCCAAAACCTCTACAGGAGCTGGCGCTGGGATATACGGGCCAAGTACCAAGTGTGCACTGTCGCTAGGCCCCTGTATGAGCGTCTTTCAAGCGGAAATCTTAGCTGTTGGAAGATGCCTAGATATAAATCTAGAAAGAAACTATCAGAAGTGCGATAAAGCCATACACTCAGAGAGTCGAGCTGCTATTTAAGCACTGATCCCCTACGTCATCGACTCAAAGATGATATGGAAGTGTCTGAACAAACTCAATGAGGTAAGCAAGAAAAATAAGGTCCTTTTATTCTGGGTTCCTGGCCATTCGAGAATCAAAGGAAACGAAAAGGCCTATACACTTGCCAAAGAGGACCCACCAATGTCACTCATTGGCCCAGAATCCTTCTGCGCTATAGGTAAATGAGTTTCTGGAGAAGGAGAAAGCCGAGAAGGAAAAACTCTGACGGTATTTCCCAGGGATGGATCATTCTACTAAGTTCTTTCGGAACTTTGAAACAGCAAGATCCAAAAGATATCTGGATATTGGTAAGAAACAATTACACCTCCTCACTGGCTATCGAGTTGTGAAGGTTGTGGCCAGAAAAGCTCTGTAAGAGGGCACAATAAACCTTGAAGTCGCAATAAACTGTAACCCCTCTTTTAACTATAACTATAACTATGCGATGACATCGGATTTCAAATTTCCAAGGCTCGAGAAAGGACTGAATACCATCTCCAAATCAACCCTCCGCAAACCCCTAAATCTTCATGTACACGTATATCCCCGACATCCCTATATTCTCTCGGGATTCCTACAGTTCCCGGTTCCACCATCCGGTAGGGACTCTTCCGTTTCTTGCGTCTCTTGTAAATAAAACCGAGGCGTCCAGGATTTGTTATCGGGTACAGGAATCAAGGACGGGATAGGATGCGACCTCGTCCGAAGGGTGGAACGAGAGACTGAATAAATAATGGGGTTCGGTTTGCGCTACGCATCTGTTTTTTCTGCTTCAATTTGATATGAGTTTTGTTCCTGTTCCTGTAGGAGGTGTAGGGAGTACACCTCCTAGTCAAATAGATATTCATTTGTTTGCGATTAGAATTGATGGTTCAGATGAGTTGATTTTTGTGGGGACAAATTCATACACCCCGATACCACTTGAATTTTATATGGTATTCAGTCCTTTCTGGCATTATAGTTATAGTTTATAAAGGGATTACAGTTCACTGCGATCTCAAGGTCTATTGTGCCACTGGTTCAAGTTATCTACTTCACTGATTGGTTTCGTGCACGTTTGACAACTGACAGCACATCGGAGGTATAACAACCCCACTTTTCCTATGTAAATCATAATTCATAGCAAAACAACGAGAGATTTTGGTTTTTCTCAAGTGTTTCAGTTGATTTATTGCTTCTTTGGACTGAAAAATCGTGAAAATGGACCTATAAAATTGTCTAATAAGGTCAGATCATATTCATCGAGGACGATATGTAGAAAAATATCAGTTTTGTGTATTCACCCTTGTGTGGAAGGAAGATATTTATCCATCTAACTTGGCTCTTTTCAGAAATAAAATGTATCCTGATATTATCAGTTATTCAGTGGAAACATAGAATGCTGCTGCAGTGAATCATATGATATTTATAATATTTATTCTTCAATAAATGGAAAGAAGAAAAATTATCTTATTTGTTAATTGAAATGAAAGCCCATGAATTCCATGATGATTTTATTGAAAAAATGAAGGATTGTATCAATATTAACAACTAAATTTCAATTATTCACAACGTAGAAAACGATTTCTATTAAATACTCGATTAAATACAAATTAAAAAAATTAATAAATATTTTGTCGAAAGTGAAGCATTCATCATTCAATACAAACCAACAAATTATAGTCTCTTGTATAAATAAAAACTTAATTATCTAATAAGTAATTGTAAAAATTTTTAAATAAAGAGTTAGAAGTAAGTATGCTTATGCTATATTCTATAAAATAGTGAAAAGCGAAGATAGCAGTTACCTTTTACTTGTCTCATATAAAAAACAAAAGATATACTGCAAATTAAAGAACATCCAGATGAGTTTTAATCTAGTGATATGATTTCAGGACATATATTTATAAAAACTCAAGTTATCACAACAATTTTGTGCATTAATAAGTACTCTTCATCTCCTTTCTCTAACGGGTGAATTGGAAATACATCCTATAGTGTTCTATATTTCCTCCTTGTCCAAATATGAATCCTGAAACTGGCTAATCTCTTTGTCTTCTTGATTTAGTTGAATATAATTTCAGGATACATTTTATCATCGGAATAAGACACATTAGATAGATAAATCTTCTGCAGTAGATAAAGGTGAATGCCCAAAAGTGATATTTTTCTACATATCGTCCTCGATGAATATAATCTGAACTTATTAAACAATTTTATAGGTCCATTTTCACGATTTTTCAGTGCAAAGAAGCGATAAATCAACTGAAACACTTGAGAAAAACCAAAATCTCTCGTTGTTTTGCTATGATTTACATAAGAAAAGTAGGGTTGTTATACCTCCGATGTGCTGTCAGTTGTCAAACGTGCACGAAACCAATTGGAAAGATTCAGTTGCTTAATTGAGCTACTGTCTCGTGAGAACTACCTCGGTTCAATTGGTCTACTTTTGAGGTGATTGTCATGAATCAATTCAAACACTTGATAGTGTGTATTATTCTCTCGGGATGTGCGATATCTTATACTTCAAATATTTCATTTATTCATAGTGATAGCCCGTTAAACTGCTAATTTTAATGCATCTAAATTTATTCGAGAGTCACATCAACAACTTCGATATTACGTCAGTGCTTCGATCGACACTCAGGGCATAAATCTCCCAGATTGAAGCCGGAGAAAAACATAAACAGTTCACTGTTTTCCTCTAGTTTCAACTTGGAAAGTCATAAAATATCGGTTTTGCAATATCTCCTCAAGATTTACACTCCCAGTACTAGCGAGGGGCGGGCCAGAACGTTTCTGCTCGATTTCCTGCCGTCATCAGGTCCAAAACCGAGCTGTACCGTCGTACATGTGCGTAAAGTGAAAAGAAGTCTTTATTTAACGTTTATTAACGCTTAATTATAAGGACGGGATGTTCTAATGAGTCGTGGAGCTGCTAGAAGTCGAGAATTTTTTTTCGAGAGTTTTGACTGATAACTGGATGGTCTGTTTAATGTTGCGAATATGGTAGCGAGGAAATGACGATGATATGTCAGAGGAAGAATTGTTTAATTGAGATGACAGATATGTTTTTTATAAACGGATGGTTGTAAGGGTTTTGTTTGAATTAAAGCAATATGAAGACCTGTAGATGTCGCTATAAACTGCACCAACTAACTTTCTGAAGAAATGTCCATATAGAGGGTGTCCCAAAACTCGACGTCAACCCGGAACCGGGTGAAAAGGCAAGTAATGCTGGTCGTCAGGAAAATATTAATAAAAATCTAAGTTGCATGATTTTAAAATAATGGGCATTTAAAAAACACGGAAAATTCCACAACCTGTGACAGTCTTTTCGCTCCTGTTGCCACAAATATTAACTTTTTCCAACTTTTTTTTGCTGTGTAACCTTGAATAATGCTTGTCTAAACTGTAATCATCTGTAATTTGGATACCAGGGATTCCAAAATGGTATAATACTTGTTGATCTGTATTATACAATTTTGGAATCCTCACTAAATGCGCCAACTTTTGACAAAACATGCCAAACTTGCGTAGTACATTTTTTTTCAATACAGTCAGTTGAAACTAGGCAATTGTTTATTTTGAATTTTTTTTCTGAGAAGCAAGCCCTATTTTCATGAAACCTAGGGCAGCTGGTATCCAAATTTTGATTACAGTTTAGACAAGCATTATTCAGGGTTACACAGAAAAAAAAAGTTGAAAAAAGTTGATATTTGTGGCAACAGGAGCGAAAAGACGGTCACAGGGTGTGGAATTTTGCGTGTTTTTTCAAATGCCCATCATTTTAAAATCATGCAACTTAGATTTTTTTTATATTTTTCTGACAACCAGCATTACTTGCCTTTTCACCCGGTTCCGGGTTGACGTCGAGTTTTGGGACACCCTGTATGTGTTTTGATTTATTGTCTAGGTGATATCTTATTTACTGAATGGGCATTTCCAGTATTCTGCAATAAGTATAGGGTTTCTTCTAACGTGAAAGCTATTAAAGAACTGTGAATATACAGGTTGTATCTGAGTACCACTGAAAAAATTAAAGGGAGCTTTTGAGCGATCGTTCTTTAGTGGAGCAATAAGATTATTAACTCGAAATTTTATATGGGATTTGAGATTGATACCAAATATACAGGGTGTCCCGGAAAATGTGGAAAATCTCTCGGATTCAGATAGAACATAAAAAATGAAGATGACAAGCTCCCATAATTTTTTTTACTTGCGGCCCTCCCTACGAAGATACGACCTCCTAAATGACGCCACTGCAAATCCATTTTAGTGGCATAAGTTTCAAACTACTCGATATAATTTGATGAAAATTGGATATGGTCAATAGTATTAAGGACCTATTAATTAAACGCACTCAAATTTCGATTAGCTTGTTCAGTTTACCAGGGGCGGACTGGGTTGTCCCTTTTAAAGCTTACATTTTCAACACCCTGTATGGTAAGGTGCTGAAAAAAACCAAATTTGGATACCTTGAACATTAAGCTAAAGAAAGAGTACCCTTGTTCAGTGTCGATAAAATGATCCGTTTTCGAAAAAAAAATTATGAAAGGAGTAATTAAGTAAATTGAATCCACTAAAATGAATTTCCAGTGGCGTCATTTTGGAGGTCGTGTCTTCGTAGGGAGGACCGCTAAAAAAAATATGGGAACTTGTCATTTTATTTTTATGTTCTATCTGAATCCGAGAGATTTCCGCATTTTCCAAGACACCCTGTATAGGTAAATGCAAAATCTCATCACAATCAGAAAATTTTTTTATGAATTATTCAAAAAAGAAAATATTGAAATATTGAATGATTAAAAAATTAAATTTTATGGTTCTGATGATGCGTATTGCGTACCTCTTGAAATTTTGCATGAACATTCAGCATATCAGTCATGTTTCACAAGATAAATTTCACTTGAATCGGTTATCCTGTTATGGAAATATAGACATTCTTCTTTTCAATATTTTAATTGAATTTTCTAGGGTTCTGTATGATAGTCTTCATTCTAAAAAATATTTCACTTGAATCGGATATATGAAAATATAAAAATTCTTTTTTTCAATATTCCAATTGATTTTTCTATGGTTTTTTCAACACTATGGTCACAAAATTCTGCATAAACATTCAGTGCATCAATATTTATTTATAAAATACTAGCAGACCCAACAGACGTTGTTCTGTATACACAAAAATTCATTCAATTCGATCCAGCCGTTTAGTTGCAGAGTAGATTAATAACCTAAATAACGACTACAGCGCCATCTGTTGATCTGATTTGTGATCATAAACATACGGGCATCGGCAATCCAAAATACATTCATACATCCCTCACACTTCGGTTCCTTCTGCTACCCGCCTAGTGCCTACCTCGGAGACACATTTTGGTGCGATTTCATCTTCAACCTGCCATATCTTTTGATGTATTCAGCATAATCGAATGATGTAAAAGGCAGTTTCATTCTGAATTAAATACTGGGTATGAACTACGTATTTAATCGGATAAAGATCAATAGCGTATTCATAAAAAAATACTCCCAAATAATGCATAATATTGAGAAACATTCGGATACCTTTAAGTTATACCGATTAAACCTTGAAAGATAGATATATGCTATCGCGGACTTTTTTGTAGAACTATTGAAGAGGTACATTTCCGTCATACATTGTTTCCATGTACGTGTTACGGTTTTTGCAGCGCACCTGAAAATAGCTGATCATGGCTGATTTTGGTACTCATATTTATTATCATTGAAGTTATAGTAGGTTTCCTTAATTTTGTCGATTGAAAAGTATAGCCTATGTTACTCAGTGATAGTGCAGCATTCTAAGGGTGAAAAAATTATTGAAATCGGTCTAGTAGCTCGTAGTTAACTCGTATCATACACACAAACCCAGTAACATACAAATCTTTCCTCTTTACAATATTAGTATAGAAATTTCATTCGAATCGAATATTGGTTAATGGAAAAATCAAGTTTCTTCTTTTCAATATTCGAATTGAATTTTTTATGGTTCTGTTTACACTATGGCCATGAAATTTAGCATGAGGCTTCTTATGAGCATCTTGCAACATTTCATTTCGATGGGTTTCGTTTTGTTTGAGATATTGAGGAACAAAAATTTTGAATGGCCATATTTTATGAAACACCCTGTACGATTTGGCTGGTTAACGAACTTAAAGGCAAATTACGTGTTTTTTTCATTATTTAAAAAATACTGGCCAATTTTAAACACAATTTATATCAGACGAGCTTCGACATTAAAATCTTTTCAGACGAACTCAACCGCCTAAAAAAAACCAACATAAAACACCCTGTATAATTGGTAACCTCTAGACCAGAATGTCAATTAAACCAACAATCGCCGTCGAAGCGATACACGCCACCTGCGTCTCAGAAACGACGCCTGGTTATAGGTACACCCAACCACCTCGATTTTATAGGTGAGAACGTGTGACGATATCGAATCGATGCGATTTAGTTCCGGTCGTTAAGGTGGCCGCTAGGTGACCACGCCGGTTTCAGTGTCGTGTACGTTTGCTGATTTGCGTGAAATGGAAGCTAGAAGACCAGGGGACAAGAACGAGGACTCGAGGCGTACTTCTAATTTAGTATTTGTGTTTACGAGCAATCATTAAAAACGAGACTAGAGTGCGTTGGGAACGGTATGTAATGAATAATGAAGGAGCGAGAGCGTTGGGGCTTGAATAAGGGCCCGATCTTGGGATATGGCAATTATTGACGTCTTCATGGGAAAATGCGTCTTTCTGGATTCTTCGAATTGTGGTGGACTGGACGATGTGGTCGGAAAAAACTTCATTTCTGATTCCAATCGGAATGACATTTTGCTGCCACATGCGAGATGCCTCATGCGAAATTTTGTGGCCATAGTGTTAACAGAAACATATAAAATTCAATTGGTGTATTGAAAAGAAGAATCTTAATATTTCCATAACAGAATGAAATTCCTTTTGTGAATGAAAACTGATATATTGAATTTTCATGCAAAATTTTGTGACCATAGTGTTAACAGAACCATAAAATATTCAATTGGAATATTGAAAGAAAAATCTTCATATTTCCATAACAGGATATCAGATTCGATTGAAATTTCATCTATGAATGAAAACTGATTTACTGAATGTTCATACAAAATTACAAGATCTCATCATCAGAACCATAGGATTTAATTTTTTCTATCTATATTTTTTACATTTTCAATTTTCTGAATAATTTCCAGAATGAAATTCCGATTGTGCTAAGATTCTGCATTTATGTATTAGGTATCAATTTCAAATCCTATATAAAATTTCGATTCAATAGTCTTATTGCCCTATCAATGAACGAGCGCTCGAAAGCTCCTGCTCACTATATTTCTTGAATTTTTTAAAAATTTCCAGAATATAACACCGATCGTGTTGAGATTTTACATTCATATACTCATGAATATCAAGTCCTATACAAAATTTTGAGGTTATAGCATTATTGCTGCACCAATGACCGAGAGCTCAGAACAGAAGCACCTGTTCAGGACTTTTCTTGAACTTTTTATCGGAATTATATTCTGAAAATGATCCAAAAAATGAAATACCGTCCATTCGCTAAAGTTTGAGCCTTCGGTTGGCCATGAGAATTCGGCTTATTCCGCTGTGTATATCAAAATTTTAGGTTATGTTGTTTATTTCCTGTCAGATTAATAAACAATGTTGTCAATATAACATAGAGTTCTCTGATAACTCGAAAGCTCGTCGGACGAGGCCGTGTACATTCGGCAACGTTGACTTTATTTTACGTTATGACAGCAAATACTGCCAACTTCAGATAGATAAACAAACGCCTACTATGCGCTCAAACTTTCGTGAACGGATTATATGTAAAAAAGAAATAATTACAGAATTTAAATTCTATGGTTCTGATGATGCGATCCCCTTTAAATTTTGCATGAACATTCAGTATGGTTGTTTTCATTCTCAAAATAAATTTCAATTGAATCGGATATTCTGTTTTTGAAATATAAAGATTCTTCTTTCAATATTATTTTTTATTGTTCTGTTAACACTGTAGCCACAAAATTCTGCATGAAGATTCAGTTTATCAATCTTTATTCAAAGAAAAAATTGCGCTCGAATCGGAAATCCTGTTATGGAAATATAAAGATTTTCCTTTTCAATATTCCAATTGAATTTTTTATGGTTCTGTTAAAACTATGGCCACGAAATTCTGGATGAACATTCAAAATATCGATCTCCATTCACAAAAAAAAATTATTCGAATCGGATATCTTTTTATGGAATTATGATTTTTTTTTTCAATATTCCAATTGAATTTTCTATGGTTCTGTTCACATTATGGCTACAAAATTCTGCATGAGGCTTGTTATTGGCATCTTGCATTTGGTCGTAACATTTCATTCTGATTAGTTTCGTTTTGTCTGAGATATTGAGGAAAAAACATTTTGAATGGCCATATTTTATGGAACACCCTGTACGATTTGACACCGTTGGACTATATTCTTGATCAATAAAAATAATTCAAAATCGATTCCTGTACTAAAAGATGAAATTATTTGTGACATTGGTGAGCTAAAGCCTCGATTAGATCAAAATGTCATTGAAAATTTTAGCAACAGAGTGGACGTCTGTAGAGCTCTGAGGGGGGGGGCATTCGGTAGATATTATTTTCCGTACATAAATGTCATTATCAATAAAACTATTACCTCAAAATTTTATATGGTATTTGAGATTGATACCAAATACATAAATGCAGAATCTCAGCACACTTGGAATTATATTCTGGAAATAATTCAAAAATGAAATATGTAAAAAATAAATAATAACAAAAACTAAGTTGTAATATAACACGAAGTACAGAAGAAGACTAAAATACTTCTTTAGGTACATATTACCTTCATCAACTACATCTTGCCTTTACATCAAAAAGACACGAAAAATTAGACCATTAAGGATCTTCCACATCTGTTAGACCTTCCCCATCTATTTCAAGAACAAGACACATACCTAATGACTTATGGACCGAATTCCCAATTTTAATTTCGAAAGAAGCCACCGACACCTCAACATATGAAGTGTCGGCAAAACAACAGCAATACATTACCAGACAACGGACAGGATGAAAAATGACCCGAGGTACCTCCGAGTCAAAACTACGTTCAGACTGTGACCATCCCCGTCTTTTTACCTCCGGTAAATCACATTCTAAGCCGATGCGGTAGTCAAAATGTGGGTCCCCCTATCTATCGTACCTTTCTCGTACCTCTCCCGGTTTATGGCTTTTTTTAGGGGCAGACTTTAATCAGTATGGTAATTAGAAAGGTGATTTTGCTCATTTCTAAGCCTGGCTATACCTCTTTCTCGACCAGCGTGGATAATTTTAGTGGGGCGTGGTACTTGGAAGATGTTTCTTCTACGTGGACTTGTTTTTCAATGAATGATGATGCCTTGGAGTCGGGACTTGGACCGCCGTTGAAAGACATTCCTCAAAACATATTCGTAAATGTCATTAGTCCGGACATGTTATACTTGCGCTTATGACAAACGGGGTTTTCGATGGAAAATTAGATATGACGGGACGACAAAACTCTTGAATATACGTAAATGCATTAACTTTGGCTCATAAGTAGAGGGTTTTCCAATAAGGGGTGTTATTTTGTATAGCCCGCTATCATTTTTTGACATTTGACGAGTGAAAACTACGCCATTAATAAAAATGGAACGATACGCGCTTCAAGAACGCATAGAAATTTGTGAAATTCACTATAAGAATGGTGACAATTTGGCAGAGACGGTTCGTAAAATCGAACATTTTTGGTGAAACATCTGTCGGATCGCAATAAAGAAATTGGCGGAAAAACTCAAGTTGATGGGACAAGTTAGTGATGTGAAGAATAAAACCCGTGCACGTCGCTCAAGAACAGCCAAGAATAGAAATGTAAGTGCTGAAGAAAACCAAGGTTTGTCCATTCCTCGTCGTTCTTTGGAATCAGGCATTCCACAAACGTCATTACACCGTATTTTGCATGAAGATTTGGGTCTTATAGCACATAAAGTTCAGTCAACACAAGAACTCAAGTCGGCCGATCATCAACAACGTCGTGTCTTTGCTGGTTGGGTCGTTGGAATGCATGAAAATGATATCAAAATATCATCTTGAGTGATGGGGCCCATTTCCACTTCG
Source organism: Propylea japonica (assembly GCA_013421045.1). Taxonomy (NCBI): domain Eukaryota; kingdom Metazoa; phylum Arthropoda; class Insecta; order Coleoptera; family Coccinellidae; genus Propylea; species Propylea japonica. The sequence continues at coordinate 78,198,727 of CM024243.1, forward strand.
GTGGCTTCGTCAACAAGCAAAATTTTTGAATCTGGGGCTCGGAAGACACAAGAGTTATTGTTGAGAAGCCTCTCTATCCTCAACGTGTGACTGTTTGGTCCGGCGGAGTCATTAGACCTTACATTTTCGAAAATGAGGCAGGAGCAACAGTTACAGTGAATGTATTGCGCTATTGAGAGATGATTAATATTTTTTTATGGCCGAAATTGGATAGTATTGATCTGGACAACGTTTACTTTCAACAAGACGGCGCTACGTGCTATGCAAGCAACAAAACCATTGATCTTTTGCGTTAAAAGTATACGAGATCTTGTGATTTAACACCTTGCGATTTCTTCCTTCGGGGCCACGTGAAAGAGAAGGTCTACGCCAATAGCCCAGCGTCGATTCAAGACCTCAAAGATGGAATTCGTGAGGCTATCTAGGAGATAGGGCAGCTACTTTGCGATTTGGTTATGGAAAATTTCATTAAAAGGATATGGTCCTGTAAGCGTAGTTGTGGTGGTCATTTGACTGATGTTATTTTCCACTATTAACGGCATAGCTTCTTCTTTATAATAAAATAAACATCCGATCATTTATATTAAAAAATGGCATTTTAGTTTGAATATCAAAATAACACCTCTTATTGGAAAACCCTTTATATCCTTTTCTAAGGATCATATTGAATTACCAAACACCCTATGTGTTAATACAACTACCTTCACGTTTATATGACGTTTTTAAAAACCGGATCACTCATCTATGACAATCTAAGTCAATGGACCATGACATACGCTCTATGGAGAAAAACAAACGACGAAAAATAAACACGACGTTCATCTGCGGATTTCATTGGTCACGCATCCTTACAATTCCTACGCAATCAAACCTGGTAATTGTTAAGTGTCGAAAACAACAGAAAAAACGACTATCGTTAAGTGCTTTTTCGGAAACAAAACCATAACTCAATATGACATGCTCCGAATATATTTTTTTTCTTTTCTGGTGGTCTTTTTCGTGAGTAGGTATTTAACGTATTCGATGTTCTTATTGGGAGTTGATTTTTTTGTTTTACGGTTAGATTTTCGGAGCCTGGAGTCCATTACAAATTCTTTTCAATTGTTTTGTGAAGGACATGATGGAATTTGAATATTGTAGAGTGAGATAATTTAACGGTTTGAGTTATCTGGGTTAGGTTTTAGAAAGTAATATGTATATAGGCGTTTTCGGATACTTACTCGGGTTAACTCGATCCCTAACCTTAGCGTTTCGTTACCTAACCCGAACATCCAACCCATGTTCGGAAAGTACGGTGCTATTAACTCGATCACTGACTCAGATTGATTTATCGTAACCCTACACGAGAGCAGGGTCGAAGATTCACCGCATGCTCACTGCAGTTTAATTTTGTACTTGAAAAAGGCTGGAGAAAGTCTTCTACTCTTGTCTCAGTAGTTTGATGTATTCATTTTCTAAAAATTATGGAAAAAGAAAAGAATTTGGCTCAGTGTAAAATGTGTGGTTCCATGAGCCAAGAAAATAATGTGAAACAACTTCTTTATAACTTTGTATGCAGATCCTTCTACGTTGAAGCTAAAGCCTTCTTTACTTCTTCAATATAGGTACTCAAAGATAACATTGAACATGCGAGGGCATACCAGAAATAATAAGAAAGATTTTACAATAGCCATTAAATCCTAGCAAAGCTAGAGACAATCAGTAAAAAAACGTACTGAAAAAATAAATGCATAAAATATCTGGTTATGTTGTTGATACGACTGTCTCTTCAAATCATGAACCTGATGTGTTCGTAAACTTAGAACCCACTTCCGTGATCCGAGTAGATCCGTCAACTCACCTGACCCAATGGATCGAGTTAGTAACCCTGAGTAAGTTTTCGAAAACGCCTAACGCAACACTTGAAATCTGAGGGAATTTAGAATTAGTGAATCTCAGACACATACATTGATTGAAGAATAGGTCTATTTCGATGTGAAATGCAGAGTTATTAAAATTACCAAGGGGTAAGGTTATAACGCCTTTTTCTTTTTTGGGCGATAACCAAATTATCCAAGATAATAATGATATCAATTGAGTGTGTTTTTATATAGAAGTGTTGATCGAAATTCTCTACAATTTTCTCTAGAAATTTATTCTGATGAACACCAAATTCTTCACACAAAAAAGTGAGCGTAATTTAATGGGAAAATGTAGAGCATTTCTGTCAATATCTCTGAAATGAAGAACTCTAATTACAGTTATTCATGTACACTTTATTATTTGCCATACAATGGCTAGAATTCGTCCTTGAAATTTCCCAATGTTTTCTCTCATGAAAACCCTCTTTTTTTTCACACATAATTAATCTCGAAAAATTGTAGATACTTTCAATCGACTGAAAAAATCCCAATTTCTCCACTGTCAATTCCACGTCGTTTTTCCACAAAAATCGCCCTTTCACCGCGAAATCACTCACCCCATCCGTCCCCCACGTCAACTTTTCCATCAGCTTCGAAACCGCCGTCGCCGCCTCCGTTCGATTGTTTTTCCGTCAGCCCTCCGCCTACCCGAAACTTTGACGTACGCGTTTTCCACCCTCTGCCCCCAGATCACCCGGGGGTACGTAGCCACCCCCGATCGGTCCCCAATCTTCGTCATCCACGCGCTGGCGACTGATTGAAGTTTGGGGGTGTGTGTATGACACCTCGACGACGGAGGCGGCGGTTGACGTCCTCGAAACCAGGGTATTTTGGGGGTGGTCTCAGAGTAAAAAGTAAACTTTTTTTTCGAAATCGACCTCCCTTCCAAGATACAGCTTTTGGAAGGCGATGACGAATAGACAGTTTATAATTTTTTTAGGGGTCCTAAAAAAGACGGAGTCATAAAACTATACATAATATGAAGCACTAAGTGGATGTTACTCACACAATTTTTTTTGATCGCATGACTTTATTATTAGGGGTTGAAAATAATAACACCTTATGATATTCCTTCAAAAATAGTTTTCGTATGATAGATTTTCGAAAAATAAAAAATCTCTCATGGTTTTCCATTCAATTCTGGAGAAGAAAAATCTCCTGCGAAATTTCGATACAACCGATACTTTTCTCGGAAAAAATAAAAACTTATAAGCGTATTTTGGGGGTGGTGGACCTCTTCGAGGATGTGCTGATTTCTGGGTTTTATCTGGGTTAGTTTCTTGATATGCCAATGAGTTTTTATGGTAAAGAATTTTACAATGAGTGGTGTTAATTTCAATAGCCCGCTATTTCGGCAGATTTCACGTTTGAAGCTGTCTTTTTTTGACATTTGACAAGTAGAAACTACGCCATTAATAAAAATGGAACGATACACGCTTCAAGAAAGCATTGAAATTATTAAAATTCACTATAAAAAGGGTGAAAATTTGGCAGAGACGGTTCGTAAAACTGGAACATTTTTGGGTCGTCGTGAAGCACCTTGTCGGACCGCAATAAAGAATTTGGTGGGAAAAATTCGAGCTGTTGGGACAAGTTAGTGATGTGAAGAATAAAACCCGTGCAGGTTTGGCAACGAAACCATTGATCGGGAAAAGTTTCCGGGCTGTGTTATTTCTCGAAGAGGTGATCACAATTGGCCACCGAGATCTTGTGATTTAACACCTTGCGACTTCTTCCTTTGGGGCCACGTGAAAGAGAAGGTCTACGCCAATAATAGCCCAGCGTCGATTCAAGACCTCAAAGATGGAATTCGTGAGGCTATCGAGGACATAGAGCAGCCACTTTGCGATTTGGTTAAGGAAAATTTCATTGAAAGGATATGGTCCTGTAAGCGTGATCGTGGTGGTCATTTGCCTGATGTTATTTTCCACTATTAACGGTATAGCTTCTTCTTTATAATAAAATAAACATCCGATCATTTATATTGAAAACTGGCATTTTTCTTTGAAAATCAAAATTACTCCCCCTATTGGAAAAACATTTATGAATTTTGAGGGAAAGGGGATCTTCGCTTCAGGACTGCTAATGGGGTGAATAATACACTTCATTCAAATTGTCGAAGTTTCGATCCTGTTTGGGATCTTCATCAGCACTATCAAAGTTTTGTACAAATGAACAATCTTCTTACAATAATACGTACAATACAACAATACACAGATTCATTTGAGGATCTTTCTTACAAATTTAATACTAGTAGTCTTTAGTCTATACACATTCATCAACAACAGCAAAACTCAAGAAATGACCAAGATTCAGGTGGAATTCGGTTGTTTTCGTTGATATTGGGTGCTATATAGTTTGCCTCAATGTCTGTTATATGGGAATTTTTAGCCGAAAATGGTCACAAACGATAGGATTTGACTCCCTGATGAAGAATCCGTGGTCAAATTCAATTCTGTCCGTGAAGCCGTCCGATTGTGAACACGATAACTTTCGCAGGGATTGGCCTAGGGACTTGAGATTTTCAGGTTGAGTTCGGTTCCCAAATGCTGCAGTTAAGTTCATTAACCGACCAAGTCGTACAGGGTGTTCGATAAAATAATTATGGCTATCAAATTTTTTTTCCTCAATATCTCAGAATAACGAAACCAATCGAGATGAAATTGAGCGACCGCATTCAAGATGCTCATAGTAAGCCTCATGCGAAATTTTGTGGCCATAGTTAAAACAAGTCTATAGAAAAATCAATTGAAATTTTGAAAAGAAGAAACGTCATATTTCCATAACAAGATATCCGATTAGAGTGAACTCTATTTTATAGATTGATGAAGTGAGTGTTCATGCAGGATTACAAAAGGATCGCATCATCTCAACCATAGAATTATTTACCTATTTTATTTTTTGAATAATTTTCAGTATGTTATTCCAATCGTGCTGAATTTTGCATTCCTATACTTAGGATTATTGCTCCGCCAATGAACGAGCGCTCAAAAATAACTTCTAAGGGCGTTTCTTGAATATTTTTCTTGAATTCTAGTGGCACTATGATTTCAGGTGACTTATATGTCTAGTCTCGTTATAATTAATCAGAATGTTGATAACTGTATACCTTATTGGTCGTTAGTTTTATGTTATAAATTTATAGTTCATTAGGTATAGGTTGCTCTACATTTTTGTTTATCATTTCGTTTGATTTTAATGATTTTTATGGGATTTCGAATCATTTCTTTCAGTTTAAAACTTTTTACAATAGAAGATAACTTCAATCAAATCATATTCATATATATTCCTGAATTCTAGCGGTACTATCATTTCAGATGATTCATATAGCCACTATCGTTATAATTGATTGGGCTTCAACTGCTTCAAGGTTATATTTTCGAAATTGCAGAAAATACAACATTCTGGTCAATAATTTCATCTTTGAGAATCTTCATTTTCGATCTAATACTTGCTTTGAATCTAACTTATCTAACTATTTCAGCACATTTCAACAAACGTCAAACCGAATTATCAACTCAATCAACCTCTGACATGCTCAAATCAAGCAATAACAATTCCAACAAAGTAAAATTCGACAAAAACGAATTATCGAATCGAAATCTCATCTCTCCAAACACAAACCCGATTATCCCTTATTTGTTTTGATCTCCAGAGTCCATCGCATCATACCAAAACGACATATGCCCATAGTCGAACGCACATACAAAGAAACAAGCTCTCGAAGCGCTCCGCTCCAGGTCCTATCCCCAGGATAATCGGGCATAAATCTTATTAGAGTGTTAAACTGCAGTCCTTGCTTGTTTAGTGTCACTAATAGGGCCCCCCGCGGTCCAAGCAGGGGGCCCTGGGGAACCCCTTCACGGCCAACTGTTACTTACAACTCGCGCCCCATAGGGACCTGCCCAATATTTCACACTATAAACATATCAGGACGAGAGACGCTCGAATCTGAGGACACAGCACGTGATCCGGACGTTTCGTCAATTTATGTCGACGTCGTCAGGGGAAAAGGAGGACGCGGCTTGGTACGACCAGTTTTCGGGTCGCTGAAAACTTTTTTTTTTTTTCAATTATATTTGTTTTTTGAGATATGGCTTCAGAAAATTTCTTATATTTCAAACGATATATGGATATTTCGCGGAACAAGTTGTGGAAAATGAGGAAGGGGCACCAAATATTTCTGCGTATGCTACAAGAGGACAAAGAAAAAATTTCAGTATAAGTGTAGTGATTGGATGCTATTATGTGGAGTAAAGCTGGATATTCAAATCGAAGGCCATTGGAACAATTTTTTTCTTTTCATTTGTTTTAACATCTTGAAACGGGTGATAGCAATGAGACAAGTGTAAGTTTATACTTATCCAATAATTTATACATATATCCTTTTAATGAAATTTTCCATAACCAAATCGCGAATTGGCTGCCCTAAGTCCTCGATAGCCTCACGAATTCCATCTTCGAGGTCTTGAATCCATGCTGGGCTATTGGCGTAGACCTTCTCTTTCACGTGGCCCCAAAGAAAGAAGTCGCAAGGTGTTAAATCACAAAATCTTGGTGGCCAATTCTGATCACCTCTTCGAGAGATAACACGGTCCGGAAACTTTTCCCGCAAGAAAATCAATGGTTTCGTTGCTTGTGTGGCACGTAGCGCCGCCTTGTTGAAAGTTGACGTTGTCCAGATCAATACTATCCAATTTCGGCCATAAAAAATCATTAATTATCTCTCGATAGCGCAGTCCATTCACCGCAACTGTTGCTCTAGCCACATTTTTGAAAAAGTAGGGTCCAATGACTCCGCCGGACCATAAGCGGCACCAAACAGTCACACGTTGAGGGTAGAGAGGCTTTTCAACAATAACTCTTGGGTTTTCCGAGCCCCAGATGAGACAATTTTGCTCGTTGACGAAGCCACCGAGGTGGAAATGGGCCTCATGACTCAATATGATTTTTCGATAGAATTCCGGATCATTTTCATGCATTTCTACGACCCAATCAGCAAAGACACGACGTTGTAGATGATCGGCCGGCTTGAGTTCTTGTGTTAACTGAACTTTATAAGCCTTAAGACCCAAACCTTCATGTAAAATACGGTGTAATGACGTTTTGGGAATGCTTAATTCCAAAGAACGACGAAGAATGGACAAACCTGGGATTTCTTCAACACTTTCGGCTACAGTAGCAATATTCTCGGTTGTTCTTGAGCGACCTGCACGGGTTTTATTCTTTACATTACTAACTCGTTCTAACAGCTCGAATTTTTCCACCAATTTCTTTATTGCGGTCCAACGAGGTGCTTTACGACGACCCAAAAATGTTCGAGTTTTATGAACCGTCTCTGCCAAATATTCACTAAAGCGAATTTTAATAATTTCAATGCGTTTTTGAAGCGTGTATCGTTCCATTTTTATTAATGGCGTAGTTTCTACTTGTCAAATGTGAAAAAATGACAGCTTCAAACGTGACATTTACCGAAATAGCGGGCTATTCGAAATTATACCTCTTACTGGAAAACCCTTTAGAACAAGAGCTCAAAAAGAATTTTTCCAATATTTTTTCAACAGCTGCTTCAGTGGGAGAAGTTGTTGTCACACCCTGTATTTCAGCCTCTCGATTATGAACCTAAGGACATTGTACCCTTCTATGAAAAAAGCGGAAAAATACTGTCGTTTTCCACCCTTTTGACTACAACTCAGCGCCCGATTGCGTCGTTTTGTTTAACCAACAGCCCCCCGTTTGACGTTTTAACCATCAGAGGGTGGCATTATAAACCGGCAAACATGCAATTCACTCTCTCTCCGTACTCTGCATAATTCGCGTTTGATAAATTATTCTCGCCGGAAAAATTGTCTCTACCCCTAATTGGAAAATGAATCGGTTGTTGCAGGGGTGTGGGTGGGCGCTTGACGCCAATGCATACGCGATTTTCAGAGGAAAATTCGCTAAACGAAATCGATAGGGTTGAAATTAGGGATGCTGAATCTTTATATCGAAATATTAGTACTGGAAAGTTGTCAGTAATTATTTCAAAGGGGTTGAACACAATAAGACAAAGATTACAGAAGAATTTTCATCACAGCACATATTTAAGACACACAAGAGCGAAGATTGCTTTCTTCGAAAAATATTTTCTCTTCAACCAGGACATTACACTGGCATTAATTATACCATTCTACGCAGAACAAACGATTAGAAGAAGAATTAATAATTAAATTTCGCTTTGCTGGTCAAGCCGGTCGAGGTGTCTTTATTACTTGAGTTATGAAAATTTTATCATCGTAAGGCATTTTACGGAATTTATTATTCAAAATAAAATCTACTGGATCTTGCGTTTCTTTAAATTCACTACTTGCATTATAATTCTCACTTCTTGTTTCCATTCCCATCTTTCTTGCTGAATTTTTAAAATCTTTCCTACAAACTTTTCCGAAAAATGTCACAAAACCACAAACCGCACGCTGAGAGGAATAATATTTCGTCAATAAAAAGGAAGGGAATCAAAACAACAGCTGATCTCCATCCACGATCGCCAGGTTTGATTCAGGCCGATCGGACGTTCAGTTTTGACTAAGCTCGTTAGCCTAGAAGCGAAAAATAACCGCGGAGCCAGGCCTCCGACACGTGATCTAAAGATTGAATCTCCAGTGGTTCCTGCACCGTTCATTTGAAGAAGTTTGAAATGTTACATTCTAAAGAATCTCGACTCGTGAAGGCGAGCCTCCTTTGCTAAGAGGTTTGCCTGCTATCCGTTACGCTGTATTGTATGTTTAGATAAATTTAGTTCACTGCGACCTCAACTAATCTAATATCTGTGAAGGCTTCAACGAGGCTAGTTCCTCACTTAACAAGTTTCTTGCCCAAGGCATTCTCTCCTTAGGCTCGCAATGCCAAAGCATTCCGTGACTAGGTGAATAGGGGTTTCTTCCTCCTCCCCACAGAATCTACACTCGTCAGTGTCCGATAATCCCATCCCCAACAGGTGCTTCCTGAGGCGACAGTGTCCTGTAAGAAAGCCAGTGAGGAGGTGTAATTGTTTCTTACCAAGATCCAGATATCTTTTGGATCTTGCTGTTTCAAAGTTCCGTAGCACTTTAGTGGAATGACCCATCCCTGTAAGATTCCGCCAGAGTTTTTCCCTCTCGGCATTCTCGTTCTCCAGAAACTCCTTCTTATAGGTACATTTACCTTCACCACAGAAGGGTTCTGAGCCAATGAGTGACTTTCGTGCGCCCTTTTTGGCAAGTGTATTTGCCTCTTGGTTTCCTTTGATTTCCGAGTGGCCGGGAACCCAGATCAAAAAGACGTTATATTTCTTGCCTACCTCATTGAGTTTGTTCCTGTACTCCTATATCATTTTAGAGTCGATGACGTAGGAGCTCAGTGCTTTAATAGCAGCTTGACTATCTGAGTGTATGGTTATATCGCACTTCTGATAGTTTCTTCGTAGATTTATATCTAGACATATTTCAATATTTCCGTCAGCTCCTGTAGAGGTTTTTTAACCATCTGTATACCATTTTACGGTATTTTCTTTGAGGTTATATTCGGTAAATCCCTTTTCCAATCCTCTCTTTTACTTAGCAATGTCCTGAATCCTGTATTGTATGTTGCGGATGCTTATTACTTTGAGATTTGGATAGTAGATAGAATGATGGAAATTGTATAGAAATGTGATTATTTTTTATTTGAACTTGAATTTAAAATTTAATAAAATGCAGTGAATTTAGGGAAGGCCTGGCCTCCTTTGCCTCCCCTGAGCAGCCGCCACTGCTAGGACAGAAGAATTATAAGAGATATTTGAGTTCATTGGCGGCCTAGAGGGTAAGCTTTAGTGCTGTTGCGAAAACATCTCTGATATGCCTGATAGACTATTAGGTCGCAGTGAAATTTAACTCCCTTAACAATCTAAAATGCCCTGGTGACATTATATCTTCTTCTTGTTAGTGCATAGACAATTTTAGCAAACCCAAGGCATCGTTGGCAATCTAAGCTTTGTTAAAAAAGCTGGCACAGCCGTATAGGAGATGACTATGGTCTTTTTAAGTTCTTTTTACGAGGTGTATCGTAAAATCAGGAAAGGCGAGAGAAAGGTTTAGCGTTTATTGGTAAGATGGAATGTTAGTTGCATTAGTGAAGCTCGTTTCGAATTATTTTTTGCAGGATTTTAAGAGACATGCAGTGAAGTCTCTAATGTATTGCTTGCTTATTGGTTTTTTCGTTGGTTGTTCTTGTGCTGGGAACCCTGTGAACATGAACATGACTGGAAATATCAATTACATTACAATAGATTGAAGAAACTCACCTGGAAGTGTTCTTTTTTGTGTCTGAATGTAGCTTTTCCATGTCTTAAGACGAGCATAGAAGGAATCAATCAAAATCATCATGGTTTCTGTTTCCTCAGTTTGTTAGTTTCCTAATTTCTTCGATTTCGAGTTTGAAATTTTCTCATTTTTTCAGTTTTTTATCTCTTCAGTTTCTAAATTCCGCATTCTTATATTTTATAGTCCAAGTTACCCCGTTTCAAGTTTCTTAGTATCCTATTTTACTCAATTCATCAGTTTTTTAAGTTTTATATTTTCCTAGTTCTCTTTCTTATTTTTGAGATCTCGTTCTAAATGTCTGTAGTTTTCGAATTTTGAGCCGAAAATGGTCTCAAACAATAGGGTTGTACTACCTGATGACGAATCCGTGGTCAAATTCAATTCTGTCCGTGGGGAATTGTTCTAGAGACTTGAGGTTTTCAGGATTAGTTCGGTTCCCAAATACCGCGGTTAAGTTCGTTAATCAGCCAAATCGTAGAGGATGTTGCATAAAATATGACAGAACGAAACCAATCGTAATGAACTTATACATGCGAGATGCTCATAAGAAGCCTCATGCAAATTGTTGTGGCCATAGTGTTAAAAGAACCATAAAAAATTTAATTGGAATATTGAAGGGAAGGATCTTTATATTTCCATAACAAGATATCCGATTCGATTGAAATTCATTTTGTTAATGGAGATTGTTATACTGAATCGAATTATCAGAACTATACAACTCAAGTTTTTAATTGTTCTAACGTATTTAAGTTTTTGAATAATTTAATGAATTAATATTATTCAGATCATACTGAGATTTTGCATTTTTATATTTAGTATCAATCTTGAGTTCTATACAAAATTTTGAGATGACTGATGCCTTATGCTCCACCAATTAACGATTATTCATAAGCACCTGCTCAGGGCTTTCTTAGATTTTTAATGTTCAACTTTCCCAGTATTTCAGTTTCTCAATTCCTTAAATACTAAGTTTCCATTTACACAGCAAAGATCAAAGTTTCTCTCTTCGTTCCAACATGAAGACTTTAATATTGAACACCCTGTAGTCCGTGACGAAAATGAAATCTGAACGAATAATCACATCCATAAAAACACAATTTCTCAAATTGAGTTTCACCAAAAGAAACATTCTCGAACTACACCACAAAAAAACCGTTCTTCTTCTTCCGCATGTGGCAACACGTCAACCGGTCCATCTGCCATCCAGAATGACAAATTCGTGTCAACAAATAACTTTCGCAATTCTCCCCATGAATGAAGAAGAAGCCCGTAACTCTCTACTTTATTTGTATTCGGTGTGACGTTCGCGTAAACACGAAAACATTGTTTTTTTCTATAGTTGTTCTTGAGAAAAATGACTGGAAATATCAATAAAAATAGATTCAAGGAAATCACTAGAAAGTGTTTTTTATTGTGGCTTTCTACGAGTACCATGTCTTAAGGATAGAAGGAACCACTCATCATCATGATTTCTTATTTTTTTTCAATTTTCAGTTTGTTAATATCCTGATTTCTCACTTCTCGAGTTTCTCAATTCTTCAGTTTTCCTTCTCTTCAGTTCCTTCATTCTGCATTCTAATATTTTATAGTCCGACTTATCCCGTTTTCAGTTTCTCTTTTTTATTTACTTAATTCATCAGTTCCTTCTTTTCTAAGTTTTCTACCTTCTTAGTTCTGTTTTTTAGTTTTTAATGTTCAACTTTCCCAGTATTACAGTTTCTTAATTCCCTAAAAACTAAGTTTCCAGTTAAACAATGAGGTAGGCAAGAAAAATAAGGTCTTTTCAATCTGGGTTCCCGGCCATTCGGGAATCAAAGGAAACGCCAATACACTTGCCAAAGTGGGCACACGAATGTCACTCATTGGCCCAGAACCCTTCTGTGATATAGGTAAATGTACCTATAAGAATAAGTTTCTGGAGAAGGAGAAAGCCGAGAGGGAAAAACTCTGGCGGAATGTCCTAGGGATGGATCATTCCACTGAGTTTCTTCGAAACTTTGAAACAGCAAGATCCAAAAGATATCCGGATCTTGGTAAAAAACAATTACACCTTCTCACTGGCTTTCTTGCAGGACACTGTCGCCTCAGGAAGCACCTGTTAAGGATGGGATTATCGGACACTGACGAGTGTAGGTTTGGGCAGGAGGAAGAAACCGCTATTCACCTAGTCACGGAATGCTTTGTCATTGTGTGCCTAAGGAGAGCATGCCTTGGGCGAGAAACTTGAGAAAGTGAGGAACTAGCCTAGTTGATTCTTAGTTATCCCGTTTTCAGTTTCTTTGTTTCCTAATTTACTTAATTCATCAGTTCCCTCTTTTCTAAGTTTTCTAGTTTCTTAGTACTCTTCTTTAGTTTTGAGTGTTCAACTTTTTCAGTATTCCAGTTTCTTAAATCCTTAAATACTAAGTTCCCATTTACACAGCAAAGATCAAAGTTTCTCTCTTCATTCAAACTTGGATACAGTAAGATTAAACACCCTGTAGCCCGTGACAAAACGCTGACCGAATAATCACATCCATTAAACACAATTTCACAAGTTGAGTTTCACCAAAACAAACATTCTCGAAGTACACCACAAAAAATCGTTTTTCTTCCGCATGTGGCAACACGTCAACCGGTCCATCTGCCATCCAGAATGACAAATTCGTGTCAACAAATAACTTTCGCAATTCTCCCCATGAATGAAGAAGAAGCTCGTAACTCTCGGCTCTATTTGTATTCGGTGTGACGTTCGCGTAAACACGAAAACACATGTTCCACGGTCCATAATCGGTCCCATCCCTGTCGTCGTCGTTCAATTTTACACCGTGAACACGCCGCCGAAGGTGTCATCACGGATTTCTGTGAACGTTCATAGAGTCGCGCCGCTATCTACTTACACGGTCCGTCGCTTGTGCGTCCAATTAGTCTTGAAAAATTGCTGCTAATCTGTTGGATGCCGAAATGGTGTGGGGTGAGGACAACTGGGCCAAGGGATGTTAGATTTTGGGTGGTTTTGGTGGGAATTCGAAGAAAATTTTGTGTTCGTGATATTGCCTCAAAAACTCAAAATCGTTGTTATTATTAAACAATGAAAGCGGAGAATAATACTAATTGATTTAGAATCAACCAATATCAAACCCACACTTCGGAACTAATCCCGTCAACGCACAAGAACATCCATAGTGGTAATATCAAACAGAGCATCCATAGATAGCTATTTCGCCCTCGACCAGCTTCGTCTGAAAGGCATTCTAGGTTCCCTTATTTGAAGAAATGTCGGTGACATTTATTGTTATTATTATTATTGTCTTATTTGACGGAGATTCTATGTTGAAGATGCAACGTTAAAATATTCTTCACAACTTATGAATATATGAATATAAACGTCATTTTTTGAAATATGCCTACTCTGTGTAGTTGGATGTATTTTATTTATAATGAATAATAAACCCCTTATTCTGGAAAATCACTGGTTTCACTAATATTCTGTTTGCATTAAAGAAATTCACATGTCTCTCAAAAGAAGGTGAACTTGCTACACCTAAGTACATATCAGAGGAAAATAAGTCCTCAAAATTTATACATTATTTCATTGAAGATTAAATTTTGTTGAGAGCATAAGTACCAGATGGATTATTGTTTAGGTGTTCTGAGATTGATAAATTTAAGCCAAACTCTTCTCGAGCTGTTTCTGTTCTATTAAGAGTATAATAATTTTTCACCTTGTGGATATGAAAAGTACTTCCATTGTTCAAAGGAGCCAATAAGTGTCTGAGGGGAATGGCTCTCATATCGAGCATTTGTTTATTCGATTTTTTTATGAATCATATGTGCTACTGTTTTTTTGTGTTTGTATTGTCTTTTGAATTTTTCTTATAATATCGAGAGATAAATTAATAAAAAAGGATTTCAAGATATACTGGAATATTTAAAATGCGTCAGGATTATTTGAGCATCTCGAATTCAGTGTTTTTTAATCAGGAATAGTATGCTTCTTCAAGTGAAAATAAATACATTGTAATATTCGACTTTCAACATATCATAAAAGCTGATTGAGAATATGTATAGGAACAAGCTTGCCAATTGTCAGAGAAAAATAAGCCATATCGACAAAAGTTCAACGGCAGTCCCGTGCGGGAAAGTATTACCCAATCAGCAAAGACACGACGTTGTTGATGATCGACCGGCTTGAGTTCTTGTGTTAACTGAACTTTATAAGACTTAAGACCCAAATCTTTATGCAAAATACGGTATTATGACGTTTGTGGGATGAATAATTCCAAAGAACGACGAGGAATGGACAAACCTGGGTTTTCTTCAACACTTTCGGCTACAGCAGAAATATTCTCGGCTGTTCTTGAGCGACGTGACCGGGTTTTATTCTTCACATCACTAACTTGTCCCAACAGCTCGAATTTTTCCACCAATTTCTTTATTGCGGTCCGACAAGGTGCTTCACAACGACCCAAAAATGTTCGAGTTTTACTAACCGTCTTTGCCAAATTTTCACCGTTTTTATAGTGAATTTTAATAATTTCAATGCGTTCTTGAAGCGTATATCGCTCCATTTTTATTTATGGCGTAGTTTCTACTTGTCGAATGTCAAAAATAGACAGCTTCAAACGTGACATCTATCGAAATAGCGGGTTTTTCAAAATAACACCTCTTATACTAAAACCCATTAGTCCTCTTACATGTCATATTGCCTGATAATCCCCAAACGGGACACAATATCGCCTTGCCCAGTTGCCATCGCCCCGATCAGAAATTTGTCGAAGCGGAAGAAGACCTAGATCGAAGCACACGTGGTGTCACCGCAGAAGACAGAGAATGTGTTGACATATGCCTTGTTTGGAACTTCCTCGTTGATTTATAACCTCACTTTTTAATTAACGCCGAACGTGGAATTTCGACAAATATATGCATGAGAGACTGCGGTATGCGTCTTCTCGGGGTGTTGAATCACCGTTATGTTAATTGAAATGATGTGTGGCTACGACAGGGGTACCAACATAACGCCGACGACGGAACTGCTGGGAATTGCATTCCTTGGGCTGGAGAAAAAGTGAGGGGTGTTTGGATTGAACAGTTTTAATTACCGAAATACTCTTAAGCGACAATAAACTGCCACGAAATCAGTAAAATAATTTAGTTCATGAACGTCAAATTGGAACGAAAATGTAAACACGATTCATCGAATAAGTAAGCAGTAACAGAACGATGTTGCCAAACTGAGAGAATTGTCTATAGGAGACTCCAGCTGTAAGTATCATAGTAGGGAAGCAGTAGACCAATTATATCCCAATAAAGAATAAAAATACGGCACAAGTTCACAACGCCGAATGTTGTTCGCGTTCATAAACAGATTCAACTTGGCTACGTCAACAAATGCATGAAGGCATTTCTAGGTTTACTTTTCAGTCTGATGTCGAAGGTGTTACTTGCCACTGCGGCTTACAGATGTATTGTTGCCATTTCAAAACTACTTTGAGAGAGTCATTTCAAAACAACCTTATGGGTCGATTATATCGAGATGTTTTACAAGCTGCTACAGAGCGAATTTAGTAGCTGATTGTAAAGTCACTCAGTGTAATCGTGTTCACAAGCCAACAATCTGATTGTAAAGCTGCGTATAAAGTTGAAAGCTGGGCTACTTTACACGCTATATAGCTGGCGTTTTGGCTTGTTGGCATGTAAACAAGCCGTTTGTTTGTGCTACGAAACAATCTGTGTGTTCTCATCTACTCGGTGGTTCCTGGTTTTTTAATTTGAAAACGGATTTGACATTCATCTTAGATCCTTGACAACGATACAAACATAAACCTCACGTGGATCGCTAGATTGTTGGCTACTCAGCGAGTAGACAGTTTTGTGTGTATTCATCACAATCTCACAAGCATATTCACTCGCTTCTAAATTCTTTCAATAGCAACTTGTGAAGTATCTCAATGTAATCGACCCATTAGGAGAGTAATTTCAAAACTACCTCGAGAGAGTGATTTCAAATCTACTTTGAGAGAGTTCATTGGGCATCCGTTTCAGAAGTTCGTCTATGATGAAATTGAATATGGCGGATGAAAGTGGATCACCCTGACGAATTCCTTGGGTGAAAAAAATGATCTCCGATTCTCAGTCTCCATGGTGTAATCGCATATTGCCTGCCGAGATGTAGTCTCTCATGCCCCTTGGAAGTCCTTTCAACTTCAATGCCTACGCGATGGTGTTGAAGAAAAAAAGAGTTGAATGCTTTTGCTACGACCATTATTGTAAGAAATAACTTTGGACACCTTTTGTGATGATGTCTTAATATCAGTTATAGCAGAGCCACGTTCGCAGCCGTCACACTCAACGAATCTTCGCTGAATCCTATTGATTATTGGTTGGACAAGACTTTATGGAACGTGCGAAGAAATATAGTGGAGACTGTATCGGTCTGGAGTCCTTGTGATCCTTGGCACCCTTCTTTTTTGGAATGAGGATGGTGCGTGAGCGGTAAAGACTTTCAGGGAGACGCTCACACCGCAAGAAGATGTTAAAATTTTAATAAGAATTGGGTGTGGAATTTTCCTGATCCTTGCTGAGACTTCATCGGGACCAGTAGCAGTTTTAGCCTGAGGAAAGGCTGATTTTAACTCTAAGGGAATTAGGAAAGATGGAGTTTCTGGAGAAGGAGAAAGCCGAGGGGGAAAAACTCTGGCGGAATCTCCCAAGGATGGATCATTCCACTAAGTTCCTTCGGAACTTTGAAACAGCAAGATCCAAAAAATATCTGGTAAGAAACAATTATACCTCCTCACTGTCTTTCTTACAGGACACTGTCGCCTCAGGAAGCACCTGTTGAGGATGGGATTATCGGACACTGACGAGTGTAGGTTCTGTGGGGAGGAGAAAAACCCCAATTCACCAAGTCAGGGAATGCTTTGACATTTTGAGCCTAAGGAAAGAACGCCTTGGGCAAGAAACTTGTAAGAGTGAGGAACTAGCCTCGTTGAAGCCTTAACAGATATTGGATTTCATCAGATCTCTGGAACTGGAAGGCGAGCTGTGAAGGGTGTGATCAGAACAGCTTTGTAAGGGGGCACAATAGACCTTGAGGTCGCTATGAACTGTAAACCTTTTTTAAACTAACTCAGAAGGAAAAAATAGGGCTAAACAGATCTTCGTGGGTCTGCGTTGGTTTGGCAAAGAATGGAGTTGCTTGGTTTTCCTACGTCATTAGAGAGTTCCAAAATGGTTTTATGAGTTGTTTTGAGACAGCGTGATCATGCTCGAGTGTATCGTCGAGAATGCGACTTACGCATCTTCCTGGATTCATTTAAATCATGTCCTGTACACTAACATATCTAATCCTTCTTTTTGTTATTGCAGGTTCAAGTGTAGCACTTGGAGCTACGACTAGGATGCGGGCGGTGAATTTTCTTTGGAGGGAACGTATCAGCCAGGTAAGTACCTAGTTCTTTGTTTTGTTGTTGATCAATTAATCAAGAGTTTCCTTTAAGTATTTTATTGTTTCTTGGTCAAGAGTACTGTAATGTACCCAACTAGGGTAGGTTCGGCCAATCGCCTATACCGTAGAGGGATGGTGGAATAATACCCTTAGACTCATCAAAGGTGTTTAATTAATTGGACATTTCACTGAATGACCATATTAACATGTAATCGGACTCTCCTCTAAACTATTGATACGTGTTTATTTAAACAATCCAATTGTTAGTGTTTATACTTAACAAATAAACATAGTCGGCAATGGTTATACATTCAAAGATTACTCTACGTGATATTTCAATAACATTTGAGATGATGCGTCTAACGTATGATAATTATACAGGCTGTGTGTACTGACACATACTACAGTACACAATTTATAAGGTTTATATTCTAGAGCCAAAATAAGCGTGGCTTACGACTTATCTAGCTAGCCGCCTTCTAACCTAGAACTACAACCATAGAGCATCATCCTAACCTCTAGCAGTGTTACCACTAAAAAGCATAATATATGACATTCTTGGCCGACTCTTTCAATGTTAATAGCCGTTTCAGAGGTGGGTTGATGGATATCGCTCAGGGTGCAACGAAAATCCTCAAAAAATGGATACAAATTTGGTAGAAGTGAAACGAAAATTGAAATTGCTTCAGAATTTTGTTGTATTTTTCTTCTGAAAAAATGAATTTGTTCCACAATTTTGACGCTCACTGAAAACCCCGATCAAACTACCCCTAGAATTCCTCATTACCTAAAGATACCGCCCGAAATTTGATCCAACTCCAATCCGAGCGTCTACAGTTCTACTCCCCGAGGATCTCCAATTCCCTACCTATCCCTAGGGACCCTCTGCGACGATAGATAGAAGACCCACTAACTTCGCTCTCGGGTCGCAGTAGGCCACGTCGAAAACTTCGTTACAATTCTATTTCGTCCCGGAATGAAATTATGAAATTGGATTTTCAGCGTCTGGTGCCGAACGCTCATGCGCCGCAGTTCCTAGCCTACGTGTGTTTTTGAGCGTTCGGGAATGGGGATTTGATCCCATTAGGACCTTTCCGTGTGACGGATTCGTGTATGCGAGTTCTCGGTTTCAAATTGTAAGAGGTATTCGTGAAATTGGATGGGGTAGAGATGGCATATGGGGGATTTCGTATTGCGTTTTGGAGGTTTTGAGGGCTTAAAAGCGAAGGAGGCATCGTAGGGGTTGCACTAGTTCGAAGCTGATCAGTGCTGCCAACACCAAACTTCACAATTACACGAGTCTAATGTTCAAATCACACGTTTTTACACGCAACCAGTGAACGCAATGAACAAAACTTATTTCTTTTTCTTCCGTGTTTGAGATTAATTCATAATTTTTATATATTATTTACTTAGATAGCTGCAGGGTTTATACTTATATGATTCATTCAAGAACCTAGGAAAGCTAACAATCATGCAATGAATGAAATTGAATATTGAACATTTTGTAGCCAGTGCCAGGGACGAAAAGAAAGAATATCGTTGAGGAATTTGGCATGATAATCAATGGGAGAAAATGGGGGAAATTATGCCAAAAATACCAAATTACACGAAAGATCGACATGTCAACAATGTCTTTCGAGCTGAAGATTTTATGTCCCCTTTCAAGTTTGCACTGACGGGTAATCCACAGGAATCGGTTATTGGTCATCTGTAATCTCTTTTCTATGTTGCTAACTCCTTTTGCATCTTATGCCAATAATACGTAATTATGGGAAAATGGTCAAATTGATAGAAAATATGCTGTCAGACAGAAGATTCCGTGTTTTTGTTGGCGATACTAGCAATTTTAAAACATTGAATAATGGTCTTCCACAAGGATCAGTCTTATCACCTCTTCTTTTTTATACATATCTATGTGATATCCCTACAACTTCTACTGAAAAATTCATATACGCCGATGATATTGCTTTCCGCTTTCCATCATTCAGATTTTAAAACCATAGAGAATAATCTTTCTGCAGATTTAGAAGTTATAAAAAATTATTTCTTTGACTGTCTTTTATGTCCAAATCCTAATGAAACTGAGGTCTCGTGTTTCCATTTAGATAATCGTCAGAAATATAAAAAAATTACACGTTCTTTTTGTTAATTCTCCTCTTGAACATAATTTCAATCCTAAATATCTAGGCGTTAAGCTAGATTCTCCTTTTAATTTCAAAGCCCATTTGGATGATTTACGTATGAAGCTGAAAACAAGAAATAATACGGGGTCTTTATAAATGATTGTAACATCGTAGGTTGCTTTGGAAATGTTTTATCTTATCGTTTCTTAAGCGAAGTCTACAAATTCATAATACCAATCATATTATTCAATTTCTATTAGGATGACCAGCCTTAACTCGAAATATCGTTTTTTCAAATTAAAGTTTACTTCAGAATATAAATATTTATAATAGTCCAACGCCAACTGCGGTGTTATAATCATTAATAGAGACACTGTATTATTCAGAAACTTGCCGGTACTTTATGGGGTGCTGACGCAACAACTCTTCGTACGGCAGCTCTAGCCTTAGTGTACTCTACTGCCGATTATTGTTGCCCTATTTGGCTCAACAGTGCACATTTTCCTAAGATCGATGCATAATTAAATTTATCCATGAGAATATTAACTGAAACCATAAAATCAACACCAACACCATGGTTACCAGTTCTTTCAAACATTGATTCTCCACATATCCGCTGGCAGGCCCCAACTTTGAAAATTTGAAATAAGTTTAATTCTTCTCCAAAATTCATATCAAATACTATCGTGGTTCTAGAAACATCTGTGTATACGATTTGAAGTTTTTGGTAGTTCTTTTCCTATTCTTTCTTTTCTCAAAGAATCTGGCTGAAGTTTTTCTTGATGCTCTCATCATCATAGCATCAGTAGATAGGTTCGCTGATGAGGTTCAAATGTCAATATTCGTCAGACTATATGACTTGGCACCAATGCAAAGTTTCATAGAGAAAAATTAGATCCAAAAAAATATTCATATCTAACGACAACACGTTCATCATACACCCTACAAGTGCACTCGAATCTCGAATAAGTATCGTACAAAACAAGGGTGTACACACAATATCTGCCCCTGTCACATATCCCCAGGGGTGCGCGTAAACGTCTGCTCTCCACCCGGGACCGCTAATTCTCCCAAACTCTATTTCTCGATCCGCTGGCCACCCCTACAACCGGGTTTTTCGATTTCATTTCGGTCAGATTAGCGGCAGAAATCTTTACGGGGGTTGAGACGCCAATAGGGGATGCTGAGGATGACGTCCTTTTGAATAGCTGTCCTCCGCGTGTTCTTATAGATATTTTTCGGGAAGGAAAATTTCAGAAGTGAGTTTCATACTCGCGTATAATGGCTGTTATTCACTCAGTGATTCGGGCCACTCGCCTACGGCTCGTAGCTTAAACTTCATCTCGTGGATAATAGCTATCATTATACGCTTGTTGCATAATATACTATTCCACCTTACTCTAGAGCTTGATTGATTACAATGCAGTACTATTCACGTGTAGACTGTGTAGAGGCATCTCTATGTTTATTCCTTAAGCCTTGTTCGCACTTCGCTAGTAGCTTAGTCGAGTAGTTAAAAATTTATTTACTAAACGTGTGTGAACACCAAGAATTTAGTCGAGTAGATGAGTGTGTAGTTTAGTCACGGCCTTCTAAACCTCCTGTCTTCAGAAGGCCGTGGTTTAGTCGAGTCGATCCATTTGGTTCTATTTTATCGGGCGAGTAGAGTACCCCACCACGCGATACTCTTCACTCGCTCACGGACTAGATAGGTCCGAACCGATCAGTTTAGTCGACATGTCCCATAGATAACCTGAAAACATAGGTAAAATACTTGTTCCATGCCAAAAATGTATTTCCATTGGAGAGAAAAAATCGCCCTTAAATTCGTAACAAAATACCTTGAACATGAATGTTCGTTTCGCTTCGAAGAAATCGCGTAAAGATTTATGCGTTGGGAGTTGTTCATTCGACAAAGCGCTTCTCACTTGTGGACTCTACTCGACCAAAGTGCGAACGATTGGATGGACAGTAGCTACTAAATTTCTCACTACTCGACTAAGCTACTAGCCTAGTGCGAGCAAGAATTTACTCTGAGTATCCAACCAACCTCGGAGATCCCGCAAACCCCCGTGTTCGTTTAAAAACTCGATTCCGCTTTAAAAAAGAACCGACGCCGCCTCCAGCTAATTTCACATCTCACCGCTCCTCGGCGCCCACGGCCTCGGCGTCGTTATGATGACCCAGCAACGGCGCTGGGCGTCAGAAACACGACGCCGAAACCGACGCTTTTCTTCCGGGTGATGTACGGCCGCAAGACCTGCGTTAAATCGAAAACGTCCTACGACCAGGGGGTGGGGGGAGATGGATCGGAAAAAAAAGGAAAAACGACGTCGGGAAAATTCATACCGACGTTTGGAGTGGTCGTTAATCTTTTTCTTCTGCTGGGGTAAATATGATGATTTTTTTCTTGAGGAATTAGTTTCGATCTAGGTTATGATTTATGTGGTGTGGTAATTTAGTTATATTTATATTTTCTTGGTCCGTCAAAAATTCACGAGGCACAAAAAAATATCGAAAATCAAACCACGAAATCTTTAATCAATTGGAACAACTTTAATTTTCACTAAACATGCAACTCTAAATTGTAAAACATTTCCGTTGAAGTTTATCGAAAAAATTTTAAGAAAAGCCCTGAGCAGCTTTTGAACGCTCGCTCTTTGGTGGAGCAATAAGACTATTACTTCAAAATTTTATATGGGATTTGAGATTGATACCCAATATACAGGGTGTCCCATTACTCGACGTCAACCCGGAACCGGGTGAAAAGGCAAGTAATGCTGGTTGTCAGAAAAATATAAAAAAAAATCTAAGTTGCATGATTTTAAAATAATGCGCATTTAAAAAAACACGCAAAATTCCACACCCTGTGACAGTTTTTTTTGGCTCCTGTTGTCACAAATATCAACTTTTTCCAACTTTTTTCTTTGCTGTGTAACCTTGAATAATGCTTGTCTAAACTGTAATCAAAATTTTGATACCAGCTGATCTAGGTTTCATAAAAATAGGGCTTACTTCACTTTTTCGTTAACTGCTTCCCAGTAATAAAGTCCAATGGATTCAAGTCCGGTGAACGGGCCGGTCACGAGATTGGACCAGAACGGCCGATCCATCTTCCGGGAAAATATGTTACCAGAAAAAAAAATTTTCAGAAAAATTTCTCCGAAAAATTTTTTTCTGGAAAAATTATTTTCTCTGAAAATTTTTTTTTCTGATAACATTTTTTTCCGGAAGATGAATCGGACTTTCTGTTCCAATCTCGTGGCCGGCCCGTTCACCGGACTTGAATCCATTGGACTCTATTACTGGGAAGCAGTTAACGAAAAAGTGTATTCAAAGGCAATCGAAAATAAATTTGAACTACGGCAGCTACAATTAAACAAGTATTATACCATTTTGGAATCCTCACTAAATGCGCCAACTTTTGAAAAAACATGCCAAACCTACAAAGTACATTTTTTTTTCAATACAGTCAGTTGAAACTAGGCAATTGTTTATTTCGAATTTTTTTTCTGAGAAGCCCTATTTTTATGAAACCTAGATCAGCTGGTATCAAAATTTTGATTACAGTTTAGACAAGCATTATTCAAGGTTACACAGCAAAGAAAAAAGTTGGAAAAAGTTGATATTTGTGACAACAGGAGCGAAAAGACTGTCACAGGGTGTGGAATTTTGCGTGTTTTTTTAAATGCGCATTATTTTAAAATCATGCAACTTAGATTTTTTTTTATATTTTTCTGACAACCAGCATTACTTGCATTTTCACCCGGTTCCGGGTTGACGTCGAATAATGGGACACCCTGTATAAATGTAGATCGGAATTATATTCTAAAAATTATTCTAAAAATTAAATATGTGAAAATATAAATTAAAAAAAAAAAATTCTATGGTTCTGATTATGCCATCCCCTTGAATTTGTTATGAATATTCAGTATAATAGTTTCCATTCTCAAAATAAATTTCACCTGAATCGGATATTCTGTAATGAAAATATAAAGATTCTTCTTTCAATATTTCAATTGAATTTTCTATGGTTCTGTTAACACTACGGCCACAAAATTCTGCATGAAGATTCAGTATATCAATCTTCATTCACGGAAAAAATTTCACTCGAATCGGACATCCTGTTATGAAAATAAAAAGATTTTTTTTTTCAATATTCAATTTGAATTGTTGAAAGTATGGCCACGAAATTTTGGATGAATATTCAGAATATCGATTTCCATTCACAAAAAAATTTCACTTGAATTGGATATCTTTTTATGGACATATCAAGTTTTTTCCAATATTCCAATTGAATTTTCTATGGTTCTGTTCACATTATGGTCACAAAATTTTGCATGAGGCTTGTTATCAGCGTCCTGCATTTGGCCGTAACATTTCATTCCGATTGATTCCGTATTTTCTGAGATATTGAGGAACAAAAATTTTGAATGGCCTTATCTCATGGAACACCCTGTACAATTTGGCTGTTACCGCGGCATTTAGGAACCGAACTCACCCTGAAATTTTCAAGTCTCTAGGACAATCCTTTCAAAACACATTATATAGACATCAGGGCAAAACGTAGAGCAGGCGGTTAAAAATACTTTTCTTTATTGGTTATTTTACTGACTCTGACACTGAAATTGTTTGCTACATTTGAGTTCAATTGGCTGTACAAACTTTTTTTATTCTATCTAAAACTCTGGTTGGTTCACACTGTTTTATGTGTTTTATGCATTTTATGGAACACCCTGTACGATTTTCGTATTTTTCGGGATATTGAGGAACAAAAATTTTGAATGACCATATTTGTTGGAACACCCCTGTACGATTCGGCTGGTTAACGAACTCAACCGAGCCATTTGGGACCCGAACTCATCCTGAAAATTTTCGGAATTGAATTTGACCACGAATTCGTCATCAGGCAGTCTATTCTAATCGTTTGAGAGCAGTTTCGTCTCAAAATTCGAAAATTACAGACATTTGGTCAAAAAGATATAGCACTCGTGTAAAACGAGCGATCAATAAGAGAATACCGCAGGTTTAAATTAGGCTCCGTCAATTTGGTTCAGTTCCCGTACCTTCACATCATTATTTTTCATTCGAAGTGTTCGGATAAGCACATGTTGCTATGTATGACTAATCAGTATTGATAAGACGATAATAACATGGCCGATTTCCATTTCAATTCGTTTAGAAACGTTCATTTCGCGTTAATTCCATAATTCAGTGAATATTATTCGAAATTTTCATAGAGAAATTCGACCAAAAGACAAAGCGAAATTACTTTTAGTAATTTCCATTCGATAGCGTATAATAATGCTGTAGTGTTCGTGTATCGTCGAAAAAAGAACTTTGGTTGTGTTTGGCTTGGAGACGGAACAAATCAAGTGAGTTGAATTGTTACAATTTTATTGTTTGGTTATGAGGTGTTGGAAAATTCTGAGATGCAACTTATTACGAAGTTATCATCAGGTATGAGTCCTTTATGTGTATTATGTAAAATATTAGGCGTAATTCACGTCTTATGACTTTGTTACGAGAAATTTATGGCAACTTTGATTTTTTACGTTCGACTTATTGTCTATTGTTTTCCGTTTATTATCCATTATTTTCGTGCGCTTGTTCCAAGGAGAACATCTTGCTGAATAGCTCAGGGTACACTGCGAAAAATGGGGGTGATTTTACATAAGATATTCACAAAATTATATGAAGTTTTACAGATATTTGGATGTAATATAAAGTTTAGCAGATATTTACATAGAATTTCATGTATATTTACTATATTTCATGTATTTATCCGTGGGTATAACTGAGAAAACGTAAATTTACACATTCCTATGGAAAATTCAACTAGATAATAAAATTTTCCGATGGATTATGTAGAATCACAAAAAATACTATGCAATTCAGATTAGGGGCCTATTGCACCAAATACTTTGCAACTTTTCACTTTGCACTTTTCACTTTTCAAATGAATTAAGTTGCACGAAGCGCATTCATAATGGAAAAATACAATGTGAAAAGTCAAGTGCATAGTGAAAAGTATTCCGCAGAAATTAAATGTTGCGAAAAATGTTGAGCGACATAACTAATTATCACTTTTGAAATTTGTCAGAATGCGCAATGCGAAGTGAAAAGTTGCAAAGTAGTTTGGTGTAATAGGCCCCAGGTGAGGTGACGTAATACTGTCCGATACGCAGAGATGAGTGAATTAGTCGGTCGCAGTTCAGTTTCATTAAGATTTCGAATAAGTTAGGTATTCAATAAAGTGAATATAGTGCCTATACTCCGTTCACGAAAGGTTGAGCACATAGTAGGCGTTTCTTTATTTATCTGAAGTTGGCAGTATTTACTGTCATAACGTAAAATAAATTCAATGTTGCCGAATGTACCCAGCCTCGTCCGACGAGCTTGCGAGTTATCAGACGACTCTATGCAATATTGACAACATTGCGTATCAATCTGACAAGAAAATAAACATCATAACCTAAAATTTTAATATACACAGTGGAATATGTCAAATTATCATGGCCAACCGACGGCTCAACCTTTCGTGAACGGACTATACATTGTTATCACAGGAGAGATTAAAGGTAAGTGCCTAATATTCTTATTTCTTATTGAGATTATATTCCTGTCAAATTTTCAGAACATTCATTGATTCACAGAAATTTAAGGGGTACTTAGAATATTTACTTGTAGTACTTGTAGAATTGGGTTTGAAATTAGGTTTTCACACCTAATACAAATAACATATCTTCCGGAAAGACACGGTATCTGTTTGGAAAAAAATTTCGAAAAAGGTTGTAAAGTTGGAAATTGTAGTTTTCGAGTTGAAGACCATTTATGATCATCCTTCCAGAACTCACTAAATAAATGGAATAACCGTACCTTTTCGAATTGTTCATACAGGGTGTCCCAAATTCGACGTCAACCCGGAACCGGGTGAAAAGGCAAGTAATGCTGGTTGTCAGAAAAATATTTAAAAAAATCTAAGTTGCATGATTTTAAAATAATGGGCATTTAAAAAAACACGCAAAATTCCACACCTTGTGACAGTCTTTCGCTCCTGTTGCCACAAATATCAACTTTTTCCAACTTTTTTTTTTGCTGTGTAACCTTGAATAATGCTTGTCTAAACTGTAATCAGAATTTGGATACCAGCTGCCCTACGTTTCATAAAAATAGGGCTTGCTTCTCAGAAAAAAAAATTCAGAATAAACAATTGCCTAGTTCCAACTGACTGTATTGAAAAAAAAATGTACTACGCAAGTTTGGCATGTTTTGTTGAAAGTTGGCACCTTTAGTAAGGATTCCAAAATGGTATAATACATATATACTTGTTTAATTGTAGCTGCCTAGTTCAAATTTATTTTCGATTGCCTTTGAATACACTTTTTCTTAAACTGCTTCCCAGTAAAAAAGTCCAATGGATTCAAGTCCGGTGAACGGGCCGGTCACCAGATTGGACCAGAACGTCCGATACATCTTCCGGGAAAAAATGTTACCAGAAAAAAAATTTCCAGAGAAATTTCTCAGGAAAAATTTTTTCTGGAAAAATTGTTTTCTCAGTAATTTTTTTTTGGTAAGATTTTTTCCCGGAAGATGGATCGGACGTTCTGGTCCAATCTGGTGGCCGGCCCGTTCACCGGACTTGAATCCATTGGACTTTTTTACTGGGAAGCAGTTTAAGAAAAAGTGTATTCAAAGGCAATCAAAAATAAATTTGAACTACGGCAGCTACAGTTTAACAAGTATTATACCATTTTGGAATCCTTACTAAATGCGCCAACTTTTGACAAAACATGCCAAACTTGCGTAGTACATTTTTTTTTCAATACAGTCAGTTGAAACTAGGCAATTGTTTATTTTGATTTTTTTTCTGAGAAGCAAGCCCTATTTTTATGAAACGTAGAGCAGCTGGTATCCAAATTCTGATTACAGTTTAGACAAGCATTATTCAAGGTTACACAGCAAAAAAAAAAGTTGGAAAAAGTTGATATTTGTGGCAACAGGAGCGAAAAGACTGTCACAGGGTGTGGAATTTTGAGTGTTTTTTTAAATGCCCATTACTTTAAAATCATGCAACTTAGATTTTTTTCAATATTTTTCTGATAACTAACATTACTTGCCTTTTCACCCGGTTCCGGGTTGACGTCGAGTTTTGGGACACCCTGTATATTATGTATTCAAAAATAAATACTCAGAGGAGCTCTATTTCTGGAAAACACAAAAATAGATGGGTCGAAGGGTATGTTGACTTCAGCGGCTGTTCATGATAATCACGATAATGACAGGAAATGACATTCTTGTAGAGGTCTATAGAAAAAAAATTTTCCGCCTACCTCGAATTAAAAGGTGATTTTAATGTGTACGAAATTGATCATTAATAACCCATTTTAATGCTCAATTTTTTGGCTATTTCAATGTGCAATCCTCATGGCAACCGTTCACAAAGTATTCAGAAGCACTACGAGAAATGTCAAAACTCTACTGGAACATAGATACATAGAAATTTCATTATGACAAATGTACGTCTTGTGCAGAATGAAAATGTATTTCAATCAAGAATTCATACAGAAATCATATTGAGATCGTCGGAAAAATCTTGTATTCAACTCGGTTATTAATCGAGCGACTAATGGTCTCGAACTATTAAAGCGTTCGCTCCGCTTTCAAATTTCTTGACCATTAGTCGCTGTCTTTAATAATCTAGTTTATTAAATAACTATTGTCATCTCAGTATGTGAATTTGTAATAAAAATTTAAAACCTTTCTTTTTCAGGTGCTAATTGTTCCAGATTCATCCTGACGCAGGATCAAAATCAACAAAGAAGGGTAGAGGAGGAAAGTCATTACTGAACAAGTTGAGGTACCCACAAGATGAAGAAATGGGAATTTTACATATTTTGTAGTCAGAATAGATGTCGAATAAAGTTAAATTTTTTATAATATTCATAAAGTATGACACATTCACCATTGTAATTTTTCTCGAAAGGGGATTCATATTTTTTATTCCGTTGACGATATTTGGTACAAGTCAATGTTGACTTGAGATGTGCGTAAAAGGCCATCTATTTTGGATCATAATGGGCGGTATATAGGTACCGGGTTTTTCACTATAATTTGACCCCCCCTTTAACTTTGTTACTGAAGGAGATACAAAAAAATGTTTCGTATAAAAGTTTCACGAAATCATCTGAGGTTTTTTGATATGAGTCCAGAAACTGAAATATATACAGGGTGACCAACATATTGATGGCAACTTAATTTTTTCAAATGGAACACCCTGTATATTTTTCCATATTTGGTTAGCTCTTTTTCCCCTGATTTCGAATATGTAACATATGTTGGTCTATCTTTCTTACTCTGAGCACCACAGAGTTTCAAATTTCAATAACCATCTGGCATAGCGTTTTGGAAGTTCGTGAATATTTAAGTGGCCAATTTGATTTACTTAAGCAATAATGACAATCAATGAAAGCGGAGAATAATATTAATGATATAAAATCAACCAATATTAAACCCATAATTCGGAACTAATCCCGTCAACGCACAAAGAATAATGATAATATTGTAATGATAAGGAACAAAATTTTGAAGCTTTAATTTCTGACTTGAATCAGAGCCATAATAATGCTATCAAAAATAGTCGAAACAACTTGAGACAACTACATGAACTATGTGTATTGAATGAAGGTGATCATTTTGAGCAATTTCTTTAGTTGATGTTATTCTTACCATACTACCATAGTTTATCATTTTTCATTAGTTAAGTAATTGTTAAGTATTCATTCTAAAATAATAATTTTAAGTAGATTGTTTGGATATTAATAATTTCGTAGGTATTTCACATATTTTTTATTAGGTGTCATCATTTCAAAACTTTGAAACTCTGAAAATTGAAGAGACACATCCACATACGCATTTATATTCGAGATCAGGAGGAAATAGCCTATCAAAAAAAGGAAGAAATTACAGGACAGGGTGTCCCATTTGAAAAAATATGGTTGCATTCAATGTTGTTCACCCTGTATATCTTCGCATTGACGTTATTTTAACTCCAGAAATGAGAATTTTCAGTAAAAGCACTCTGCCACTTGTAAAATGATTACAGATCTTGGCAAGTGGTTCTTAAAATTTGAAACTCTGTGGTTCTCGGAATAAAAAAGAGAGACCAACATATGTTACATATTCGGAATCAGTGGAAAAAGAGCTAGCCAAATATGGAAAAATATACAGGGTGTTCCATTTGAAAAATTCAAGTTGCCATCAATATGTTGGCCACCCTGTATATATTTCAGTTTCTGGACTCATATCCAAAAACCTCAGTTGATTTCGTGAAACTTTCATACGAAACATTTTTTTGTATCTCCTTTAGTAACAAAGTGAAAAACCCGGTACACTTGTTTTAAGAATGAAGTTTCAATATGAAACTAGATTAAATAAAAACTTCAATTTTTCCCAGAGGTGCTTGTTTATTATTCCAAATAACATTTCCCGGAATTTCTTCCAACCATCTTCAGAAATATTTTCCAACGTTCTTTCCTTGAAAAAAAAACTACTTCATCGTATTCCGGAAAACTAGAAGTTATTAACTGTATTCGAGCACTCCCCTAATTTTTTTTATCATAACTTGCTGTTTTCATTTCTTTTTGATAAAGGCAAAAGTTGGCGTGAACGCAAGATCAAAGTCCTCTAAACCGGCTCTCGTGTTCGCTGATGATGTGCTCCTTTGAAGTTCCTCAAACAGAAAGTAATTCGTCTGAAATTTCCCAAGTTATTTCGTGGAAATTCTTGACTCGAGTTTTCCCCTTTTTCCCTGGTTTTCCGCCGTCGGTATGAGAGCTTGGCAATTAAGAAACTTTCTGGTAAATAAGGAAGTGTAAGGGAGAGTTGAATTTTCATTTTCTTCTTCGATATTGATAATTATTTTACCATGTATTGAATGGTTACAATATCATTTATCGATATATTTATTTTTCCGTCGACCTCAAAATGAAAGGTTGGTTTAATTCATACGAGTTTGAACATTATTGAGCCATTTTAATGTTCAATTTCGGCTGTTTTAATGTGCCATTCTCATGGAAACCGTTCACAAAGTATTCAGAAGCACTACAAATGAAAATATGTGCACTACGTTTCGTAACTTTTTCTTTAGGTTTTCGATATTCATGGGGGGGGGTAATTACCCCCATTACCCCCCCCCCCCCGTAAATCCGCCCTTGGTACATATAGTCCGTCCACGAAAGTTTGAGCGCATAGTAGGCGTTTGTTTATTTATCTGAAGTTGGCAGTATTTGCTGTCATAACGTAAATTGAAGTCAACGTTGCCAAATGTACCCGGCCTCGTCTGACGAGCTTGCGAGTTATCAGAGAACTCTATGCAATATTGACAACATTGCGTCAATCTGACAAGAAAATAAACAACATAACCTAAAATTTTAATATACACAGTGGAATATGCCAAATTTTCATGGCCAAACAAGCGAGTTATTCAGCATCAATGGAAATGACAAATTCTCAAATGTCGTTCATAACTCAAAATCTATAAAAGATAGGTTAGATCTGTTTTCAGAAAATGTATCATCAGTTTTCTTCTAGCTGCTATGGTTCTCGAGATCACTTCAGTAGACAACGAATTTTGCCCACCCTGTACAAAATTTCGTGAAAAAAATTCACGAAAGTTTTCAAATTGTACCTTCATAAAAGAATCGTGTTTACGTTCTATCGACTTTAGATCCACCAAAAAATCATCTACCCATAGAACTAAAAAAAATGCGCATGAGCGTCGGGGCACCAAAACGCAACAATAGCCGAATTAGCAGGACCCTTTCATCGAGTCATCCTGGCAATGACACATCTCGAAAAAGGCTTCGTGCATAGAGACCCAGGTGCCCCCTTATAGACACTAGACGGGGCGTGGAGGTGCTAGAGGGCCTGAAAGCCCCCCCGCGGGGTTAATGGCGCCCCCCCGAGTCGGGGAAGTTCGCCGAAACGGACCCCGCGGCGATGGGGAACAATCTAGAGCGATGTTGCGGACTGTTCGTCATTGCCTACTTTGCTGTATATACACGGTGTACAATGGTAGTTTTGTTTGGGAGAAAAATTGATGGTTATTATTCTCGATTATGAGGTAATGACGGGGGTGGGAGTGGCTGGTTTGAGGATGAATTATGGATGGTGACGTTGAAGATAAGGGTTGTTTTTGGTGTTGGGAATTTTTGTTATGGTGCAGATGATGAATGAGAATTTTTCAATTTTTGAAGAAAACAGGATTTTATGAATATTTTTTTATTCTGTTGACGGTATTTGGTGCAAGTCATATTGACTTGAGTCGAAGAAGAGTATTAAGACGGCAGGCGTCGCGGCGATATTAAAGTTTCTTCCCAGCATCATAACTTTTTTATTGTGTTATTCGAAAGATGATTCAATTCTGAATGTTTCTTCTGAATACCATTTTTTTTCTATTTCTTACCGTCAGTGATCTATTGTATGTTAATTCTATTCCATTTATTTTTTTCTGTACCTATTGTGACAGTATGCCTTGATTTAGAGATATAGATATAATTGTGTTTCTTAAAATCGAAGAGACTTCGTAGCGAACTATTTCTCAATAATCAAATCAATCAACTATTATATTTCATAGCAATAAACATTTTTTTTAACAAACGAAACACGTCCAATTATATGTTCTATATGTACCTACAGAGTAGGCCTTGATGTTCATTCACGAGTTTTTGAATGATCTAGCGTTTCTTTTCTAATCAACTAAATTTTCATTGAAATTAATGTTATAAGGAACTTCCCCATAGGGATGCTATAATACAAAATAGTTAAAATGGCATCACTGTTTATTGTTTTTGAAATTTTCTCTCATTTGTGTTCAGTAGGTCATGCAATATACAGTGCTCGCCAAAATTATGGAACGAATCCAAAAATGAATTTGTTCCATAATTTTGACGAAAACTGTTCACTAGTTGGGGCGCTTAACGCAGAAAAAATCTCTAGAAATCGAATCATTTATACGAAAATTGATATTTTCGGTGAGATACAGATAAATGTCACGTTTGAAGCTGTAATTTTTTGACATTGGATAAGTAGAAGCTACGCCATTAATAAAAATGGAACTATACAAGCTTCAAGAACCCATTGAAATTATTAAAAGTCACCATAAAATGGGTGAAAATTTGGCAGAAACGGTTCGTAAAACTCAAACATTTTCGGGTCGTCGTGAAGCACCTTGTCAGATCGCAATAAAGAAATTGGTGGAAAAATTCGAGCTGTTGGGACAAGTTAGTCATATGAAGAATAAAACCCGTGCACGTTGCTCGAAAACAGCCGACAATATTGCTGCTGTAGCAGAAATTGTTGAAGAAAACCCAGGTTTGTCCATCCCTCGTCGTTCTTTGGAATTAGGCATTCTACAAACGTCGTTACACCGTATTTTGCATAAAGATTTGGGTCTTAAGGCATATAAAGTTCAGTTAACACAAGAACTCAGGCCGGCGAAACGAAACCATTGATTTTTTGCGGTGAAAGTTTCCGGACCGTGTTATCTCTCGAAGAGGTGATCACAATTGGCCACCGAGATCTTGCGATTTAACACCTTTCGACTTCTTCCTTTGGGGCCACGTGAAAGAGAAGGTCTACGCCAATAGCCCAGCGTCGATTCAAGACCTCAAAGATGGAATTCGTGAGGCTATCGAGGACATAGGTCAGCCACTTTGCGATTTGGCTATGGAAAATTTCATTAAAAGGATGTGGTCATGTAAGCTTCTTCTTTGTAATGAAATGAACATCCAATCATTTATATTGAAAAATGGCATTTTTCTTTGAATATCAAAATGACACCTCTTATTGGAAAACCCTTTACAATGCAGAAGCTGTTTGAAATTTCGTTGTTATTCCCTAAAAAGTTGAATTAAAAATTCGCCTTCTGCAACTCCGCCGAAATCCACATCCAACAAACCTTTCATTCTCAAAATATCAACCCATCTCGAAGTAAACATTTCAACCCCCATCCTCAACCCCTCTGTCCCATCCCCAAGCACCCCAAATCCCTTGTTCGATGACGTAGAAAACTATAAAACCGGGGCTCATTTTCCTTTACGCCACGTTAAGCCCCTCGTCCACCCCCCAGGCCGTAGGTGACCCCCGGGCCCCGAAACGCCGACGTTTCGGCTTTACGACAGCGGTCGACTTCAGGAATTCGACCGGGGGCGACGTTTCGCGCCACGACGATGTCATTCCGTCCGTCCGGCCGTCGTTTACGAGCTCGGATCGGTTTCGCGGTCGAAGAGAATCTGAATCCTCCGGTTTTTATGGGCGTTCTCGGAAGGGTACCATCATGGTCGAAATGGGAGCGATGTTTTTTCTGGTACGGCGAACGAGGGTATCGCGGTACATGGCGTTTTTTTGCATTCTTGCGATGCGGTCGGATTTCGAGGTTATGTCTTGCTTCGGCGGATTGCTGGTTCTTTGTACAGGGTGGGCATATTTCGATCATTTTCTATACTCATATTGATACAAACCATACAATTATAGAGGGTGTTTCCTAAACATGCGGCAAAAATTCAGAGGGTTGTTCCTTGGACACTTTTAAGCATGTTTTGTCCTTTGATGATTTTTGAAAAACCTCTTTGTTTCGAAGATACAGGGCGAACAACATTTTTCATATTTTTAAAATTAATAATAGTTTAAATAGAAATGCGTACCGCACTGTGTTT
The DNA here is from genome assembly GCA_013421045.1 of Propylea japonica. Classification (NCBI taxonomy): domain Eukaryota; kingdom Metazoa; phylum Arthropoda; class Insecta; order Coleoptera; family Coccinellidae; genus Propylea; species Propylea japonica. Next base: position 78,233,221 of record CM024243.1, read on the forward strand.
ACTAAGTAGGTACAATTTATTTATTTATTTTTAAATTTGTTTAACAACATTCCAATTATTAAAAACGACCTTAAAATTGATAAGTTCAGGTGGTAAAGGAATACAGATTAAACACGGTTTTCATTTGAATTCGTTTTTTTGGCTAGAGGTTGCCATTTTCAACAGTTTTTGTAGGTTAAGTTAAATTTTCATGTAATTTTTCACAATAAAATATTCTTATCTAAAATTTTGTTTCCCCTGTATCTTCGAAACAAAGAGGTTTTTCAAAAATCACCAAAGGACGAAATATTCTTAGAATAGTCCAAGGAACAATCCCCTGAATTTTTGCCGCATATTTAGGAAACACCCTGTATATTTTTGAATTCAGAAAAATTAAGCTTTCAGAAAATGGCACAAAAATCTAGTATTCCCATTTAAAAACATAACTTTGGGTCATAGCTTCGTAATTAGAAATGGTGCAAGAAAAGGGAGCACGTCACTGGATTCTACGTAAAAAACTGCGTGTATAATGTTTTAACTTAAGAGGTCTATCATCAGTATTAACGAAGATATGCATTTTTTTCGATATCGCCACTTTTCCAATTTTCGCTTATAACTTGAAAACAGAAGAAGGCAGCCAAAAATGAATAGGTACTACCCTTGTTAATTTCTCAGAAAAAGAAAACGAGAAGTGGGTATCAGATTTTGTCTATCTCCTCTGGTTTGAAAGATGTAGTGCTAAAACATCGAAATATGCCCACACTGTACAGGGTGGCCAGAATCGGTGGTAACTGAATTACAGTTTCTTATCCCATTATGTCACACGTTTTTATCATTATTCCGAGATTGAATTCGATATCTAGAATGAAATATCACTATTTAAATCTTTGGGAGTCGATTACCCTTCAAAAGGGTCCTGTAGCGGTCTTAGAAGAACAGGAGATTTGAAAAATCATCACTTGGAATGCCAGACCTGGATTCAAAACACCCTCCTGGCCCAAGAGCACGAATTAAATATTTTGTATCTAAATATTTATGTAATTTATTTGAATAGTTTTAAGTTTCAATTGTGTAAAAACGGCGAGGCAGGGTTTTTTCTACTGAGGTTTTTCCCTGTGCTCTGGTTTATACGTCGAACAGTAAGGTACGTTTTGCACTAATCTCAGCTAGGGACTTTTTTGTTTCATGTATTGTTTTTTGTTAGCTTTCAATTAAAAGAATATATGAGCCCTGAGCAGGAACTTTCGAGCGGTCGTTTATTGGTGGAGCAATAATGCTATTACCTCAAAATTTTATACAGGACTTGAGATTCGTGATAAGTATATGACCGCAAAATATCAGCGAGATCGGAATAATATTCTGGAAATTACTTGAAAAATGAAAAAATGTAGTAATGAATAATTAGGAAAAAGTGTATTCTATTGTTCTGATGATGCGACCCTCTTGAAATTTTGCATGAACATTCAGTATATCCAATAAAAGCAGATAATAATACTAATTGATTAAAATCAACCAATATTAAACCCATACTTCGGAACTAATCCCGTCAACGCACAAAGAACATGCATGGTGGTAATATCAGTATATTAATCTCCATTCACTCGAATTGGATATCTTTTCATAGAAATATAAAGTTTCTTCTTTTCAATATTCCAATTGAATTTTTTTTTGGTCAAATAATTTTGCATGAGGCTTATTATGAGCATCTTGCATGTGACCGCAACATTTCATTTCGATTGGTTTGGCATATTTTATGGAACACCCTGTACGATTTGGCTGGTTAACGAACTCAATTGAGGCATTTGGTAAACGAGGTCTAGGACAATCCCTTCGAAAGTTATCGTACTAATTCTAAAATTACAGACATTTGGGCAAAACGATATAGCACTCGTTTAAGTAGAGCTAGCGCTCAAAAACGAATTGCAATTCAAAATGTCTTTAACCGCAATGCCCTATATTTTGTTTTCGAGTCAGAGCTATCTGCGAATAGAGTTAAGAAATGGCATACTCATGGGACACTCTCCCGTTAATTATTACTTGTGAAACATAGAAAAGCTTCCCTGCCGTGTCCGTCAAAAAGCCACCGTGACAGCTAATATAAACACTTTCTTGGCAATTGTTTAGCTGTCCATGAGAAATAGCTACAACACCTTCGTTCTCATTTTCTAAAACTGGAGCAAGTAGCTGGGTTTATGGAATGGTAAACACCACGGAATTGCACAATAGATCTTAAGGTCTACTTGGCCATTGTACGTCTCTGTGCTCGGCCATAATAATACCCATTAATCACAAGGGAATAATGAGATTATAATTCACTGCTGTCGATGTTTCATAGATTTAGCTTTGATATAATATTCTCTAAATTGGTATTTCTTCAGTATTCCAAAGTACTTCAACTAACAAATTTGGGCATACCTTGTCCATCGAGGGCCAAATCTACTTTCATTATATCAATTTAACCTTTTTTATTACAAAATATGCAATGAATAGTTCTCCAAAAATTTCTCATATGTCAACTTGACTTTTTCCACGCTTGTCATAGAAGGGTCTTGTCTTGGATAAAGTATAGTATGCTACTCGCGTATAATGGCTTATATTCACTTAATGATTTGGGCCTAAACTTTCCCTCGCGAAGAATAGCTATCATTATACGCTCGTTGCATAATAAACTGTTGTCAATCACCATTATTTTGATCTATGTTTCATAATAGGTAATTTTATAAATACAAATGGACTCTATTCCATATGTCAAATATGGTACCCCATGTTTACATTAAATTTCTTGAAATTCGAATTACATAATCGATTTCTTTACAGGTCAATCATGGCAACAAGCCAGATGTCTCTGAATTCCACCCAGTTTCACAACGCTCCGAACCACAGAGATCAGTAAGTCCCTTTCTTCTTCTTTAACATGTGCGCTCTCGAAAGATCCTTAAAACTCTTATTTACTGCCATATTTATCGTTTCAAACAAATATTTAGTTTTATCGCTGCCGTCTTCATTACCAATAACTTAACTTTAACGTTTTTGTAGAAAGAAAACCCACATTTACGCGGCTATTTCTGATTGTTTATTATTTTGTGCGCGAGCTGAATGGAAAAAAGCGAGGATCTCGGATGGCCATGAGAGCCAAATGAATACGTATGTGTTTGAGCGTATGCGCCTCGTGCTGCACGATTGCGAACAGTACGGTTTTTGTACGGTTTAACGAACTTGGAAAGTCGTGACTGGGTTGGCTTGGAAAAAGGTACTGGTTACGGCTTAAAATCGACCCTTTTCTTCTTTGAAAAAAATTGAGAAAAGCCCTGAGCAGGAGCTTTTGAGCGCTCGTTCTTTGGTGGAGACTATTACTTCAAATTTTTATACGGGACTTGAGATTGATACCATATATACAGTGTGTTTGTTCATGACTAGGAGATAATTAAAGGGCATCAAATATACCTAATTTTATCGACAAAAACACCCAAACTTGGAAGTGTACCCCCTCAGTTTTGGAGTGCCCCCTATTTTAAGTTTACTTTTTTATTTTAGTGGACCCTTCCAAATAATATCGATTTCTTTGATGTGAAAAATGTTTTTTGAAAGGTGATACTACCACCTTTTATTAAAGTGGAACAATCTGCAAACATTCAACTCAGAAATTCCATAAGAAAATTCTTTAAAAACATTTTAGGATAAAAATGTACTGATTTTCGTAGTAAATCCGCAATAGTACAAAAACTAGCACATTAAAGTGCTTACATTGCACATTGAAGAGCTTACACGCAAAGATATTAGCTATAAAACGATACCAACATAATTTCTGTAAGTTAATAATTAGAAAGTAATGGCTGTTCGAACATGACTCTTATGAAAATTGATAAAATGAAATAAAACTGAAACTGTAGCTTCGATAATTTTCAATGATTAAACAAAAAAACTTAATAATAAAAGTTGCTCAAAATGGTCACTTCTGGTTTGTAGACAGGCAGTGGCCCTCATGACGACCTGTAGAAGCAAAACAAAGTTTGGGGCGCTCGCGTAGTGGTCATTTTTGAACAACAATAGCTCTCGAATTATGTAACTTACAGAAATGATGAAGATGTTGTTTTGTAGCTGATATCCTTACGTGTTGAATCATTGAAAAAAAATTATACTTCAATCCGCTATTTCTTGTGCTATTGCGGATTTACTAAAATAATCAGTACATTTTGTACTAAAACTTTTTTGAAGATTTTTTTTATGGCATTTTCAAGTTGAATCTTTCCATATTGTTCTTCTTTACTGAAAAGTTGTAGTATTATCATTCAAAAAACATTTTTTTCACATCTGTAGGACCTTTAGATCCAAAGAAATCGATATTATTTGGAAGGGTCAACGAAAATAAAAAAGTAAATTTAAAATTGGGACTACTACACAACTAAGGGGGTTAACTTCCCAATGTGGGTGTTTTTGTCGATAGAATTAGGTATATTTGATGCCCTTGAATTATCGCTAAGTCATGACCAAACAAACTGTATAAATGAAGAATCTCAGCACAATCGAAATTATATTCTGGAAATTATTCAAAATATGATATACCTAGGTAAAAAATAAATTATTACAAAAATTTAATGCTATGGTATGATAATACGATCCTCTTGAAATTCTGCATGAACATTCAGTGTACCAATAATTTTTTTCAATATTTCTATTGAATTTTCTATGGTTCTGTTTACAGTATGGCCACAACATTTTGCATGAAACTTATTATGAGCATCTTGCATATAGCCGTAAGATTTCACTCCGATTGGTTTCGTTTTGTCGGAGATATTGGGGAACAAAAATTTTGAATGTCCATATTTTATGAAACACCTGTACGATTTGGCTGGTTAACGAACTTAACCGAGCCATTTGGAATCCGAACTCATCCTGAAACTTTCAAGTCTCTAGAACAACCCCTTGGAAAGTTACTGTGCAAAGACGGTCCACGGACAGAATATACTTTGACCACGAATTCGTCATCAGGGAGTCAAACCCTATCGTTCGAGACGATTTTCGGCTCTAAATTCGAAAATTACAGACATTTGGGCCAAACGATACAGCACTCGTTTAAGTAAAACGAGCTCTCAAAAATTCGATATCCACAAAGACATAATGACTCAAAATAACATTATTTCTAACACGAGAAACATGATAATTAATCACATAATATTAATTATCGCATACCACGTTTCCTCCAAATTTTTCATCTACATCATCTGAACCGAAATAGGTAGGCATAAAGCCCGAGGTTATGGCAAATTGGCCGAACCATCGTTGCACAGTCGAGTTCCACGTATTAATTTACGTTTTTCGGTTCTTAAAATTCCTTTGAATGATGATCCTCTCAACTGACAAGGTCATTTGTCGACCTATCTCACCATATGGCATGAGTTATGAATGTTTGGTTGGAAAAAAATAATTTGCTGAATGTCGATTGTTCTTCAGAGGTAGAATACGTATAAGTAATTGAAATACAGTTGAACTTCCCTATAACGAAATCTAAATCCGAAAAAAAAATTCGTTATATAGAAATTTCGTTACCTATACAGAAAATTTGCTTCTATAGTCGGTGATGTCGCGGTCGACATCATTGATAAATTTAAGTTTATCATTCCAACTTGAGTACTTGCTTTTAGACATTTTCGGACAACTCTTCACACTAGGGTAAGGCAAGACGCAAAATGACTCGCAGCTTCGTGAGGTGACGCAGCGTGTGTCACGGCGGAATTTTGAGGAGGTTAGCTGCGAACGCGGCAACCGCGCAAATACGATCGCAGTACTTGCTGGTGATTGCTCGCAGTTGGTTACAGGCTCAAAATGGAAATATCTACTGCTCTTTTGTTTGACTTGAATTCTGAATCTGATTCGGAAGATGAGTTCTTGTCCGAAATGATATTTTTTACCTCACAACTGGCCAAAAGAAAAGCAGCGAGATGTTTATACTTAAAAAGAAGAAAAAGTCACGGAGAATTTGCCTTAATCAAAGAATTCAACGACGGACAATTCAAAAATTATTTTCTGCTAAACCGTAACCAGTTCAGTTTTTAGTTTTGTCCTCATATAGTCTACATGGCTTGTATCGTACAAAACTTGCCGAATTCGCACGACTTCAATTAATTTTTCTTCCATTTCTACTACGACTCACCGTGAATACATACGAGAAACTGCGGAATCGACACTGCGTTTGGCAGGGTCACGTTAAGCAAAACCTGCGTCACGTCACACTGCGATTGTATATGCGCGGACGTATTTATTTATCAGATTTACAAAATCTCGCCGTGACTCACGCTGCGTCACCTCACGAAGCTGCGGGTCATTTTGCGCCTTGCCTAATGGTTAGCCAGGAGTGTATTTAAAACTGTTTCAGAAGGATCTCTCTACCCGCCTTAATGATTTAGTTTAAGGTCAGAATTTATTACGTAAGTCTGGAAAAATTTTGGAAAAACCCACCCTATACTTTTTTACCAATACCCATTCGAAGAGTGATGTAAAAAGAATACAGTTCCACTGTATAATGAATGTTCATGCAAAATTTCAAGAGGATCGCATCATCAGAACTATAAAAATACTTTTTTTAATTTATTTTCTTACATATTTCATTTTCTCAATAATTTTCAGAATATAATTCCGATTGTGCTGCATTCATATAATATTTGGTATCAATCTCAAGTCTCATATGAAATTTCGAGCGCGTAAAAGCTCATGCTCAGGGCTTTTCTCAAATTTTTGAATTAAGATCACTCAAGTTAATTATTTTCACTTGATTCCAAATAATTTCGAAATCATGAATCGAATTGATCTTTTTCTTTTATGGAGGAACACTGAACTTGTAATGTTTAGTAAAAATCAGTATCGTAGAAACAAAGTTCATTAAGTTCAATAAGTATATGCTTTTGATATTCAATTAAAAAGCACAATTGTTGTTTATTCCATCCATGTTGCGTACATAAAATTGCTGTTTAAAGCATGGAAAATCTCAATGTATTTAGTTGGGTTTTTGGTTTACATAGGATGAAAGGCAACTATCCATACTTGTAGGCATCTATCCCCAAAGAAAGAGTTCCATAAAAATAAAATTTTTGGGAAATTTGGGATTGCTTTGTCAGAGAAAAGTCTCAGTATTTCAAATGAAATAATGGAGCTACCTACATTCATAGAAATTATTCATATAAAATCGATATTTTCAAAAATATGAGGCAATTTTAAAAAGTGGGGCATCTATCCGGGTTTCCCGCTACACTATGAGTTCCAATGGAAAAACATTCATCGAATCAAACTCGCAAGCACACACCAGCACATTCAGAAATTAGGGGTTTTTCTAGCTGCTCCCGACAAGTTAATGAATCGTTTTCTGGTTCTTTGGGGACGTTAACTAACCCTGTCATAACACGGAACAACTGTTATTACAGAACGGGATGCCCACCCCTATTTTAGATCGTCCCCAAGGGCTGTTGGTCGCCCTCTCCGTATTAATATTATATTAGTTACATGGTGTTTCGAACGTGTTAGACGTTTGCAGATGGGGTGCATCTCGAATTGAAGCACCCGCCATCAAATTGCTGTATAATCATTCAAGATTAGTTCCGAACGGTCGATTTTGGCTCGATCGATATCGCTAGAGGGTGGATTTTTAAGTTGTTCTGTATATATTGATATGGAATCATGTAATTCTATTTCGATTTATTTGTAATTTCAATTATATGAGAAACTACACGACCCATACAATTTCCTATATTAATTTGTAATGAATTATGAGATTCTTTTCAGGGTGGATTCATCGGAAAACAATTTCGCGACTTTTCTCTAATTTATTATTTTTCTAACTGTCAATACACTTTCATGGTAACACATCTTAATTTTTAAATCCTGCCTACTTACAAACTCTTAAAATTATAAATTCATATCAATATATTCTTTTGAATTGAGAGCTCACAAAATACAATAAATGAAACAAAAAAGTCCCTAGCTGAGGTTGGTGCAAAACGGGGTACCATACTAGTCTGCTTATGATACCAGAGCACAGGGAAAAACCTCAGAAGAAAAAACCCTGTCTCGCCGTTTTTACAAAATTGAAACTTAAAACTTCGAATAAATACCTTCAATATTCAGATTCAAAATACGTAATTCTTGCTCTTGGGCCAGGAGGGTGTTTTAAACCAGGTCTGGCGTTCCAAGTGATGATTTTTCGAATACCCTGTTCTTTTAAAACCGCTACAGGACCCTATTGAAGGGTAATCATCTACCATAGATTTAAGTAGTGGTATTTCATCCTAAATATCGAATTCAATTTCGGAATAATCATGGAAAACTTGTGACAAACTTATGTCAAAAAAAATTAACACGTTGAATCGACACTTTTGAGTGCTCCTTCTACTCAAACGAGTGCTATATCGTTCTGCCAAATGTCTGGAATTTTCTAATGTTGAGCCGAAAATAGCCTCAAACTATATAGGGTTTGACTCCCTAATGACGAATCCGTGGTCAAATTCAATTCGTGGGGCCGTCCGTGAGCACTATAATTTTCGTAGGGATTGTCCTAGAGACTTGAGATTTTCAGGGTGAGTTCAGCTCCCAAATGCCGCGGTTAAGTTCGTCATACAGCCAAATCGTACAGGGTGTTCCATAAAATGGCCATTCAAAATTTTTGTTCAATATCTCAGACAAAACGAAACCAATCGGCATGAAATTTTGCGGCCACATGCAAGATCCTCATATTAAGCCTCATGCAAAATTTTGTGGCCATAGTATAAACAGAACCATGGAAAATTCAATTGGAGTATGTATTGGAAAGTAGAAGATTATATTTCCATAACAAGATATCCGATTCGAGTGAAATTCATTTTGTGAATGAAGATTGAACAAAAAAAAAAACAAAATTTCAAGAGGATCGCATAATCAGAACCATAAAATTTAATTTGGTAAAATTTTTACTAATTTCAGTTTTTGAATAATTTCCAGAATATACCTAATTCCGATCGTGTTGAGATTTTGCATTCATATACTTAGCATGAATCTCGAATCGTATACAAAATTTTGAGGTAATAGCATTATTTAGCTTCACTAATGAACAAGCGTTCAAAAGCACCTGCTCAGGGCTCTTCTTAATTTTTTCCATTTGAAATTGATACACAAGTTATGTCAAGTACAAATCACATAGAGATTCTTATAATTCTATGACAAACCAGACAATAAACCCAAATGAGATAATGGTTTATTATGGTGGTATTCTGCTTTCATCTGTAAGCCAATCTGTAACTTTTCATAAGCTTACTGGAAAATTGCAATTCTGGACCTCTTCAAGGGATCTGTAGCTAACAGAAATGGTTAGATACTCGACGGGTGATCGGAAGCATTACAGAATGACATATTGTGAGGTTACGTTGAATGGTTTGTTTATTTCAGGACGAACACCAACGTTTTAATATAAGAAACTCATGATGAATAAAAATAATATGGCTTTTTTTATTGGATTGTTATCGGAAAAAAATCATAACAGGTAAAACAATTTTCAATAATATACATGGCCCGAAAATCATTCCTTTTTAAAGTAGGAACTTTATGAGAATTCGAGAGAAAAAGTTGCGTGATCCATTCGAAATGCCGGATGCCCAGAAAATGATCAGATCGAAGAAATGCTGAATGTCCAGTTTGTGAACATGTTCAGATTGAAGAACCAGTAAACTATAACTTAATAAATGCTCTACAGCAATTTTAACCAAGAAATCTTTTACTTCCCTTTTTTAAATTTATTAGATGATATAAACAAACGCAAACTTCATTCAGATAGATGTATTTTCAAATTCAAATCAAAACCATTCACTCATAATACATAAAGTTCCACGATCAAATATTACGATTAAAGGTTATGTTTTTCGATGAGTAGTTCAAAAGGGACACTGTAAATAAGAAAGTTACAGGAACCATTCCAGAATTGCATAATTACGAATCTGTAAGTCGACCAGTTACAGATTAATCGTACGCTACAGTATCGTGACTTACAGATGAAAAGCAGAATACCACCATAAATTTGGTTAACTCTGACGTCATGATTCGAACCACTCATCGAAGAAATTTAACTATGATCTGCCGTGGTTAGATGTGTTAAACTCGATGAGAAATCCCTTTTGCATTAACATAGAACCGAAAATGCCCATTTCGCAATATTTCAGCTGAAGCAGATGGCATTCGAACCTAACCTATTTCTACCCATAAAAATTACCACAGATCATCCTGGAATGCGCTTGTTCGCCAAAAGTCCATATATCAAAAAAACCGTCAGTAAACCAACACAGGGGGTTCTGGTAATGATCTCAGATCGTCAAAGGTCAGTCCGAAGCCGCCTTTTGTTCCACGGTCTAGAAACAGTGCAGGGACTGCTTTAGGGGTACGGGCTGACCAAAGGTCCCGTACCTGTTTTCAGCATATTAAACGCGGTCCTAACACGGCTTTTGTCGGCCGGAGTGCCGGGCACCCCCGTCGAGATGTTGATAGATTGATTTGTTTTTTATTTTATTAGGGGTCAATACCATTATTGTTCCTAACGTTTTTTTGATGCTATACATAAAGGTACGGAGTGAAATATTCTTGTATTTTACGATGTAGAAAAGGGACAAATGATGGTGTTTACGTGTTGGATGGTTGAATAATGAGGTTTGTCGTTGAATGACTTGTTTGAAGAATGTTGAAACCCTGAAATGTGAAAATTGGGTATTAGTAGCTCTATTGAATTAATTCATTACTATTCATTTTTCTCAAAGGAGTGATTTCAAAAATGTGAGATTGAATGCAGTTTTGCTATTTTTCATTTTAAAACCTCGAAAACTTTGAGATTTTTGATTTGTTCCGACTTAAAAACTTGGGCTCTTTACTGAGCATTTCCAGTATGTCAAAATATAGGTTACTTTTTCATGTGACAGGGTTTGATACAGGGTGTTTCAGAATAAGGTTCTGTTAATTGGGGATCTTTTCAAGCGCTCGTTCTCCTTAAACGAGTGCAATATCGACAATATCGTTTGCCCAAATGTCTGTAGTTTTCGAATTTTGGGCCGAAAAGGGTCTCAAACGATATTTTTAGACTTCCTGATGACGAATTCTTGGTCAAATTCAATTCTCTCCGTGGGGCCGTCCGGCCGTCTGTCAGCACAATAACTTTCGAAGGGATTGTCCTAGAGACTTGAAATTCGCATGGTGAGTTCGGTTTTCAAATGGCTCGGTTAAGTTTGTTAACCAGCCAAATCGCAAAGGGTATTCCATAAAATATGGTCATTCAAAATTTTGGTTCCTCAATAGCTCAGACAAAACAAAACCCATCGAAATATAATGTTATGGCCATATGCGAAATGCTCCTAGTGACCTTCGTGCAAAATTTTGTGTCCATAGGGTGAACACAACCATAGAAAATTCAATTGGAATATAGAAAAGAGGAAACTCCATAATTCCATAAAAAAATATCCGATTCGAATAAAATTCATTTTATAAATGCAAATTGATAAACTGATTGTTCATGCAAAATTTTGTGGCCATATTGCCAACAACAGAACCATAAAAAATTCAATTGAAATATTGAAAAGAAGTATTCCCATATTTCCATAACAGGATAACCGATTCAAGTGAAATTTATTTTGCGAATCAAAATTGATGTACTGAATGCTCATGCAAATATTTCAAAAAGATCGCATCATAAGAACCGTAAAATTTAATTTTTGTAATTATGTATTTTTATATATTATACATTTCATTTTTTGAAAGATTTCCAGAATATAATTCCGAATGCGCTCGGATTGCATTTATATATTTGGTATCAATTTCAAATCCCATATGAAATTCTGAGGTTATAGTCTTATTGCTCCACCAAAGAACGAGCGCTCAAAAGCTCCTGCTCAGGGCTTCTCTTAATTTTTTTTCCATATCTTGTTCTTTAGAGAAAAATTGTATTAGAATATCTCAGTTTTTCGCAGATTTCATCTTTATATTTTCTTATATCAGGTTGGTACTTGAAACTTGGCTATTACGAATTTCTCTATTACATTTGTCAGTTCTCGATGTGGAAGTCCCTGAACAATATTTAGGAAAATATTCGATTAATGATTAATTCAAATATATTTTCCTCGAATTATAGAATATAATGAATTATTATCGTACAAAAAACTGATTCGTTAAGATTTTCTTGGTAGAGTTTAGATTATTTCACATAAAAGTATACTTTCTGAATCGTTACACCAAAAAAAAAGTATATCGTGTTAAAATCATATGAACTTGCTGGCCAAACACAGTCACTCTCAATTGCACTGTTGATCCTCCAAACATGTCGTCTTTTCACCCAGATATGCCAAACAATACAGTGTATATTCGTCTTCTCAACCGAAAAAGAGCTTTTTTACACATCGATGACCTCGCTACCTTAAATGCAAATCCTCACTGCTGTCAATGTCGACTTAAAGCGTCGAAAAAGTCAGAATGACAGTCGGTCACTTCAAGAGAAATGCGAACAAACGTTCTTTAATCTCTTTTTGTTTGAAATTCTGGTATTATATTTTTTAAATACTCTTCTTTCGAGTAGAATAATCATTATTTCTTACAAGAGAATGAAGGAATTATCGTCTGAAAAGACGAGATGAGATTAAAAATGTTTAGATAAAAAGATTAACACCACAGTAGCTGTAGAGACGAAGTTGAGTATAAAACAGAGTTTGGGTGGTCTTGATTTTTCAAAAGTGGATGGAAAAAGCGATAAAGTTTGTGAAATATATGGTGATTAGGAAAGCGAATTATAAAGAAAATATATTTTTTTGCAACTGTCCAGGGAGTAAATATGATTTTAAAGATTTTAGAGTATAGAAAGATACACGGCCTTGCATTCGTAGTACTATAAAAAACGACTACTTTTTTATTTTTAGACACCGAAACGGTGGATTGTCCTTTTCGTTTATTTCCTTTCTCAGTTTTACTCTTAGGCAACAATTTTTTTCTAGACCAATTTGCTCCTGACAAATAAGTGCAAAGATTCTCGCAGGAGCACTTTATTTTAATTAAGCATTTTTCAATTATTTCTGTTTGAGAAACTGAGAGTTAAAACCTATAAAGTTTTTTAGGAATGCAGAATCCTCCCAGAATATATTTCAATCCATGACTACTTTTTTAGTTTACATTTGACCTACAGATGGCACTGAAGATGAATTTGTATAAAAAATCTGTACGTTGATTAGAAATATAAAAAAACATTTAAAAGGAATTGGCGTGAAATTTGTATCCCCTTCAGGATATCTCATTTTTATATTTTTACTCTATTATTTTCAATAAAATGCGGTATTTCATGTGCAATATTTTTGTTATAAATTTATAGATGATATCACAGAAATATTAGGGTACAATATGGGTTAAATATAAATTAACCTAGTTCCGCATCAGCTTAATAGCAGCTTTGTTGTCCACCATCAATGTTGGAATTGGCCGAAAACTTAGACTCTCCTTGTAAAGTCGCTTTAACCATTTCATTTTCCGTGCAGCTTCTTTAGCAGCCACTATTTCGGCTTCTGTTGTATCAATTTACTGCTCTATAGATTTGAAATATTTTCACTGCTGCTGTGTTGCCTGTAGAATCAGAAAGTACTAACAACATTAATTAATTAATATGAGACATCCTTTGTAATTTTTAGATAACTGAAGCTATTTGAACATTTTGTTATACTTTTCATAGTTAGTTTTCACATCTATCTGTAGCGGTTTTTGAGCAATCGATTAATATCCTTATAACTTCGGAACCCGGTTATCCTAGAAATTTGAAATTTCCGATATAGCAGGTGTTTCAAATTGAGCGTTTTTTTGAGAATAAACAATGAATTCAAAAAAGATGTATGTATAACATTTATAAAATACACGATACAAAAACTCATTCAAATTGTTGAATTATTTAATGAAAATCAGCGTTCTGGGAAAGGTTTTTCCTGAAAAATTACCTACGTGATTTTTATGGTTTACATAACATAATCATCCATCTGAAAGCATTATTGGTCGAATTATTGAAAAATTTGTGAAGACTGGTTCCGTGAAAGATCATAAAATAGAAAAATACAGTCGAAGCTGTGATTCAAAAGGAAATAATGATTTGGTTAAAGAAAGTGTTGATGAAGATCTAGAAATGTTCATTTGAAGATGTTCACAACAAGTTGGACTTAAAGGGGCAACCAAGGCGTATTATACATAAAGATTCAGCTTTGATAGCATATAAGGTTCAAATAACACAGGAACTAAAACTATTAGTTCATTCAAAATGTCGCCCATTCATCTCCAGAAGCGGTGAAATCAATTTTCCACCAAGATCATGTGATTTGACAGTGTTGAAATATTTTTTTCGGAGTTTTGTGCAGAGCGAGGTCTATAAGAATAATCTACAATCGATTTCTATACTAAAGGATGAAATTATTCGTGTCATCAGTGGGATAGAGCCTCAATTATATCAAAATATCATTGAAAATTCTATAGTGTAGAACTGCGAGATGAGGCCATTTGGCAGATATTAATTTCTGAACATATGTAAATGTCTGAACCGCTTGAGTGGTTGCACATATCATACATCAAATCAGTGTAGAATTGAACGAAGAATTCGAATATGTATAAATATACAGGGTGTTGCATTTGAAATAACGAAGTTACATTCGTTTCCGGTGAAACCGGAAGTAGATTCTTCTTGAAAATATTTCACAATTAAAGTTCATGTACTCTTAAACGAAAATCCAAAATCTTGAATCTGTATTACAATTCCTTCCTCGAAAACGTCTAATGAAACACTTAAAAAAATCACCCTGTATATTCTCAAGAAACAGTAGTAAAGAAGCAATATTCGAATTAGCCTCCGCGTATTCGCCATATTCCGCAGGCATCGCGAATCGGAGCTAATGAAGACGTGGTGCACCTTCTTCAGGGATTAATACTCCTTTTATACACCTAGTGATCCGTTACCGGGCGCAATATAGGATTTCTTGCCGGCCGGTCGCGTCGAATCGTCTCCATTCTGCTGCCGGCCGTACAATTGCATTTGTCCATCATCATCTACGTGGACGTCGTCTTCATCGGAATACAGTGGCGGCTGATGCATAAGAAGTAAACATTGAGATGCCCCTACGTGTGAATAGTACTGCATAGTAATCACAGTAGGGGTGAAGTAAACAATAGTTTAGATTTTTATTTCTACAATTCCTGAATATAATATATCATTCTCGTTATTTTGCCATAGCTATAATTACCGAAATACCCCTGAACATCAATAAACTGCCACTAAATCAGTTGAATAACAAAAATTGACCTACAGATATCGATTGAAATATAATCTGGGGCATTTCTACAAAAGTTTTTCACTCCCAGTCTCTGAAACAGAAATAATTAAAAAATTTTAATTAAGATGAAGTGCTTCTGCGAAAACCTTTGCACTTATTTGTCAGGAGAAAATTGTTTCTGAAAAAATCGTTGCCTAACTATAAAACTGAAAAAGTTGTCAACACATAGAGATGTTGAATTACTTAATTTTGAAATAAATTGATGTCCTTTCTTTCTTCAATAAATCAATCCAAGTACGATCTATTCCAACAGGACAATTGTTCAAATTATCTACTTCATCTTACAAAATACATGTGGATTTTTTAATTTTCCTTTTATAATTATCAGGTTTCGTCATTAGGATCTTTGTGTTGTTTCAGTTCATCATATGATCTCCGCTATTTGAACATACATGATCAGAGATTTGTGATCTTGTAATGCCTCTTTTTTTGATGTTGTTCTTATGTTTCCGTTTTCTTATCTCTAAAGGTCTTGATGTCTCTTCTGTATAAGAATTGACTTGTTTCAGGATTTTGTTGCCAAATATACGGTATATTTATGTGTATATGTTATATACTCTTTAGCTTTGCCTCTTCAACAAGTTACGAGCCGCCACTGTCGGAATGCATCATCAACAGCACTCGATAATGGCGAATGACTGTCCGTTCGTCTTTTAACGGGAAATTCGCCGGTCTAATGATCTTGCCAGGAGATGAGTTGACGTTAAATCCGGTAATATAGAAGGCCATTATGCCTTGGTTTTTTCCTATTTTGCTTTGATGTGCATGTGGTGGATTGATGCGTTGAACGGTTGTTGGTGAATGCTGAGAGGAGTGTTTTCATTTTGTTTATTGAAGACTAGCTGGCCCGGCTAGAGTAGGTTTGAAATTAATCTACATTATTTGTATAAAATACTTTTCTACTTTCTTGGTTTGATGTTGTGCATCTGTCGACTACGAATCTGCACCCTCCTCTTTCTTCAAATCTTTTTCGATGATTCCTTTCATTTCTTGCCTCTTGCGATTGTTTTGCTCGTAACTGCACCATAATAACACGCACATCTGCATTTTCCTGTTGGATTTGTTCGCCTGTTCGTTGTGATCTTCTATCTAGCAGGTCTCTAGAATGGTTTGTTCTACACCTCAAATCTGTCCCTCTGCGTCTTGCAGGCATTTTGACTGCACAAATAAACCAATACTAAACTTCTACGATTGATTCTATTCTTTAATTCTAAATTTCAGATTCGACAACAATTATTCAAACCGTCTAAATTATTCGAGTGTCATTCGTTGTAGCACAATTCATTATGGCCAACGTCGTGGTTTCTATGGACGAGCATCAATTTTTCTCACCTACACCAAGATAAGATGAATGCGTTCAGCCGTTTTCGATTTTTAGTGCGACTAACGCACAGCACTTGATTTTTATATATGTATAGAAAAAAAGATGAGATTGATTTCAATGAAGATTCAGTGAATTAGAGATAATAACGTATAGTACTTTACTAGGCTCACTCTATAACACTTGCTTATTAACGACTTATAATGTCACGTTTGAAGCTGTCATTTTCTGACATTTGACAAGTAGAAACTACGCCATTAATAAAAAAGATGCACGCTGATTTATTAAAATTCAATTCACTGTGAAAATGGTGAAAATTTGGCAGCGAAGGTCCTCGAAACATTTTTGGGTCGTCATGGAGCACCTTGTCGGACCGCAATAAAGAAATTGGTGGAAAAATTCGAGCTGTTGGGACGAGTTAGTGATGTGAAGAATTAAACCCGTGCACGTCGCTCAAGAACAGCCGAGAATATTGCTGCTGTAGCCGAAAGTTGAAGAAAACTCAGGTTCGTCCATTCCTCGTCGTTGGAATCAGACATTCCACGAACAGCATTTAGCATTACACCATATTTTGCATAAAGCGTTGGAGGCTTGTAAAGTTCAGTTAACAATAGAACTCAAGCCGGCTGATCATCAACAACGTCATGTCTTTGCTGATTGGGTCGTTGAAATGCATGAAAATGATCCGTACCGTGTTATCTCTCAAGATCACAATTGGCCACCGAGATCTTGTGATTTAACACCTTGCGACTTCTTCCTTTAGGGCCACGTGAAAGCGAAGGTCTACGCCAATAGCCCAGCGTCTATTCAAGACCTGAAAGATGGAATTCGTGAGGATATCGAGGACATAGGGCAGTCACTTTGCGATTTGGTCATGGAAAATTTCATTAAAAGGATATGATCCTGCAAGCGTGGTCGTGGTGGTCATTTGCCTGATGTTATTTTCCACTACTAAGGGCATAGCTTCTTCTTTATAATGAAATAAACATCCGATCATTTATACTAAGAAATGGCATTTTTCTTTGTATATCAAAATAACATCTCTTATTGGATAAACCCTTCACAAACCATCTTCACAAACAATAATCAAAAACCAATTAAAAACTACCGGTACGAAATCATGCCGCCGAAGCGCCCATCCGCATCAACTAGTAGGCCAATTTGCAAGACGACTGTCTCGAGACGTGATCCCAGAACGTCGTGACATAACAGTAGAACGTCGAAACAGTAGATGCAATCTTCTTGCAGCGATTGTAAACCATCCCAATAATTACTTGGAACATTAATAGTCCATTATTTATATAATCCTAGCACCTCGCGGCTCTCCTTAATATCTTAATAATCGTCCTGCCATTTGGCAAAGTTACCCGACTCTGTTTCGAGCGAAATCTGCCATGGAAATCTGGCAGATTCCTTTTTAGCCGACGCAGGGTCGAAATCAGCATATTACACAGTCGAAAAATTGTATTTCTAAAAAACTTAGTAGGTTTTCACTCCCAAACTCTGAAACAGAATTAATTAAAAAAAATATAAAATTAAGATGAAATGTTCCCGCAAATGAAAAAACATACAATTCCGAAGAATTTACAAGTTTGTCTGAAGAAGGTGTCTGATATAGACACCGAAACATTTCATTATCCTTTTCATTTATTTCCTTGTTTAGTTTTACTGTTAGGCAACAATTTTTTCAAAACCAATTTGCTCCTGACAAATCAGTGGAAAGATTTTCGCAGGAGCATTTCATCTTAAATTTTTTTTTAATTATTTCTGCTTCAGAGACTGGGAGTGAAAACCTATAAAATTTCCTCCCAGATTATATTTCAATCGATATCTGAAAAATTATATCCCCACCACTGTTGCAAATAATAATCCACCCATTATACTTGTGTTTGCCGGGCCATAATAAAACCCAATAATCACAAGTGAATAGTGAGTTATTTTATTCACTGCTGTCAGATGCTTTATAGATGTAGCTCTTAAATTATATTCTTCAAATTGACATTCCTTTAGTATTCTAGAGTAGGTACACCAACTAAAAAATAGGGATATACCTTGTCAATCGAGGGACAAATCTACTTTAATTACCTACTTTATTAAGATATCTAATTCGAGTGATATTGATCATTTTATGAATGAAGACTGATATACTGAATATCGATTGAAATATATTTCGAGAGGATTCTGCATTTCTTAGAAACTTTATAGGTTTTCACTCCCAGTCTCTGAAACATAAATAATTAAAAAATGTTTGATTAAGGTGTAATGTATTTTGTTGGATGAAGTGAATAATTTGGCCAATTGTTCTGTTGGAATAGATCGTATTTGGATTGATTTATTGAGGAAGGAAGTGACATCAGGAAATTTCAAAATCAAATAAATCAACATCTCTATAGATTGACAACTATCAATGTCAATCAGATTACAACTGAGAAAATACACAATTCTGAAGAATTTTAGAGTTTGTCTGAAGAAGGTGTCTGATATAGCCACCGAAACGTTACAATATCCTTTTAATTTGTTTCATTTTTCAGTTTTACTGTTAGGCAACAATTTTTTTCAAGACCAATTTGCTCCTGACAAATAAGAGCAAAGATTTTCGCAGGAGCACTTCACCTTAATCAAACATTTTTTAATTATTTATGTTTCAGAGACTGGGAGTGAAAACCTATTAAGTTTCTAAGAAAAAACTGATATACTGAATGTTCATGTGGAATTTCGAGAGGGTCGTATCATCAGAACCATAGAATTTAATTTTTTTAAATTATCTATCTTTTACATAATATATTATTTTTGGAATAATTTCCAGAATATAATTCCGATTGTGCGAAGATTTTTCATTTATATATTCGGTTTCAATCTCAAGTCCCATATAAAATTTTGAGGTACCTACCTAATATTCCTATCGCTTCACCAAAGAACGAGCGCTCAAAAGCTCTTGCTCAGGGCTTTTCTAAATTTTTTTAGTATTATTTTCAGAGTTATGATGTAGCTAGTATAAAAATAGAGCATGACTTACACGTATCATGAAGACTTATAAACTCCTTTCAAAATACACTATTACTTAGGAGAGTGCGCAAAGTAATTTTATTCACGACTACTATATAATCTAGCCATTACGCATGTGGGCTCGGCCAAAATAATATCCATTAATCACAAGTGATAAAATGAGATATAATTCACTGCTATCAGATGCTTCATATATTTAGCTTTGATATAATATTCTTTAAATTGGTATTTCTTCAGTATTCTTAAGTACTGCAACTAACAAATATGAGTAATATGGGCATACCTTGTCAATCGAGGGCCAAATCTACTTTTATTATATCAATTGAAGTATTTTTCATTACTAAATAGACGATGAACAGTTCTCCAAAAATTTCTCAACTTGCCTTTTTTCACGCTTGGCATGGAAGGTTCTTGTCGCGGTCGCCAAATGTTGAAATCTTCAATAAGTATATGCAGTAGACGTGGATAAAGTATAATATGCTACTTGCGTATAATGGCTATTATTCGCTCTTTACATAATATACTATTTTTATTTTCTTTATTATTATTACCGTGAATTCTAACTTTCGCACGCAGAAACTTATACGAACGTGCGATATAGATTACTTTTCGCACTGACGTGCCAAATAACCATTTTTTCCGTTTAATTCTTTCTGATGTCAATCCGTCTTCCCCCAGATCCCCTAATTCAATTGTCAAAACATTTTTGAAACAGAATGAAAAAATAACGGATCAAAGACATGCCAGATCAGATCGATTGAACAATTAGTCTAATTTGTCGTCGCCAGAGGGCCCTCGTGTTAACTGGAGCGATATTCCGGTTATCGTAACGCTCGAACCGGCGTATTCAAATACGCTAATTCCCGGATTTACAGAAAATGAGAAACGTGGGCATATTCCTGTTCAAACAAAATTTGGATTGATCAGTTCACACGGTGTAATCAAAACGGGCGGTTCTACTGAAGGTTTCTTTACTTTATACAGGTTTGGAAATTCACATTTGAAACATACGATATACAATGTATGAGACAGAGAATTCTTCCCTCCAGTTGCACAGAAAAATAGTCGAGACAATCACTCGCTGTAACAAACTGAATTCTGTTGTCTTATTGCAATATTCTAGTCTTGTCTCCCTCTTATCGTTGTCTCGACTATTCATCTGTGCAACTGGAGGGAAGAATTCTCTGTCTGATGCATTGTATATCGTATATTTCAGATGTGTCTTGCTGGCATTTTGGCTGTAGGACTGATAAAAAAATTAAAACAGAAATAAAAAAAAAGAATACTCGACTGAAGGTAACGAACTAAAGGGTTTTCCAATAAGAGGTGTTCTTTGGATATTCAAAAATGCCATTTTTCAATAAAAATGATGGGATGTTTATTTCATTATAAAGAAGAAGCTATGCCGTTAATAGTGGAAAATAACATCATACAAATGACCACCACGACCACGCTTACAGGACCATATACTTTTAATGAAATTTTCCATAATCGAATCGCAAAGTGGCTGTCCTCGATAGCCTCACGAATTCCATCTTTGAGGTCTTGAATCGACGCTGGTCTATTGGCTTAGACCTTCTCTTTCTCGTGGCCCCAAAAAAAGAAGTCGCAAGGTGTTAAAGCATAAGATCTCGATGGCCAATTGTGATCACCTTTTCGAGAAATAACACGGTCCGGAAAGTTTTTCCGCAAAAGATCAATGGTTTCGTTGCTTGTGTGGCACGTAGCGACGTTAGGTTAAAAGTAAACGTTTTCCATATCAATACTATCCAATTTCGGCCATAAAAATTCATTAATCATCTCTCGATAGCGCAATTCATTCACATCAATGGACAAACCTGGGTTTTATTCAACACTTTCGGCAACAGCAGCAATATTCTCGGTTGTTCTGAGCGACGTGCTTGGGTTTTACTCTTCATATCACTAACCTATCCAAACAGCTTGAATTTTTCCACCAATTTCTTTATTGCGGTCCGACAAGGTGCTTCACGTCGACCCAAAAATGTTTGAGTTTTACCGTCTCTGCCAAATTTTCATCATTTTTATAGTGAATTTTAATAATTTCAATGCGTTCTTGAAGCGTGTATCGTTCCATTTTTATTAATGGCGTAGTTTCTACTTGTCTAATGTCCAAAAATGACAGCTTCAAACGTGACGGCTACCGAAATAGCAGGCTATTCATAATACCTCTCATGGTAAAACCCTTTACGTCAAAAATGGACTACAATTGATACGTTTTCTAGATAAAAATTAAAAAACTACAAACACGTCACATAATCGAAAAAGCAACCCTCTAACACTGCTTAAAGTCACCTTCAGCAAGTCCCAGTCCAAATATTTAGCCACCAGAACCATCACTCTCAATTGGCCCAACATCGAATTAAACCTCAATCAACCACTTCTTCTCCAAGGCCTCTCTAGATGGCCGGAATCTCCCGATATCGACAAGAAAAACAAACCCATTTTCCCTCCCCTCACCGATCGACAGAAAATTCCGTGTGGACTTTTCCAATTGCATCCGGATCTGTTGACAGTTTCGAGTGGGCCGTCGCCGCGGCACTCTTGATTGTTTGAGTTCTAGTTCGTACAATTATATTATTGACATTCGATTATTTGAACGCCCTTCGTTGGAAACGGACCGTACAGGGCCGCGGCGCTTTTGTTTCTGCGTGCCTACAGGGCAGGATTCATGAACAAAGAAAATTCAATAAAAGCCCTGAGCAGAATATCAGCACAATCCGAATTATATTCTGGAAATTATTCAGAAAATGAAATATGTAATAAATAAAAATTAATTCTATGGTTCTGATGATGCGATGCTCTTGAGAATTCGCAAGAACATTCAGTATATCAGTTTTCATTTACGAAAGATTTTTCACTCGAATCGGAGATCCTGTTATGGAATTATAAAGATTTTCCTTTCCTTTCAATATTCCAATTGAATTATCTATGGTTCCGTAAACACTATGGTCACAAAATTTTGCATGAAAATTCAGTTCATCAGTTTTTATCACAAAAATTTCACTCGAATCGGATATGCTGTTATGAAAATATAAAGATTCTTTTTTTCAATATTCCAATTGGATTTTACAAATTTTTCACGGTCATGTTAACACTATGGCCACGAAATTTTGGTCGAATATTCAGTATATCGATCCCATTCAAAAAGTTAATTTCACTCGAATTGGAAATCTTTTTATCGAAATATGAAGTTTCTTTTTCAAAATTCCAAATGAATTTTTTATGGTTCTGTTCACACTATCGTCACCAAATTTCACATCAGGCTTATTATGAGCATCTTGCATTTGGCCACAACATTTCATTTCGATTGGTTTCGTTTCGTTCGAGATAGTAAGGAACAAAAATTTTGGGTGGCCGTATTTCATGGCGAACCCTGTACAATTTGACTGTTTAACAAACTTAACCGAGGCGTTTGGGAACCGAACTCTCCCTAAAAGTTTCAAGTCTCTAGGACAATTCCTTCGAAAGTTTTCGTTCTAACTGCCGGACGGCCCCACGGACAGAATTAAATAGTCCAGAGATTCACTTGCTGTACCACTGACTGAACCACTTTGCCTCATTGCAATAATGTATGTAATCAATCTGGACCTGATACTTGATTCAAGTACTTGTCGTTGCCTACCATACTGCTTCAATTAAGCCAATCAATCGCAACAATAAGAGAGAGAGACATTACTACATCATTGCAATCGGCCATTTATTCAGGGGGAGAAGTCGTACGTAAAACTCTCGAATATATAACTGTTCAAGAAGACGGAAAAATTCTAGGTCTGATGTGAATTTCCAAACATGTATGTTAAATGTTATTGACATTTGGACATGATTAACACTTGGGCTGTCTGAAGAAGTACAGGGTGGGCACTGAAGGGATATGGAGAACCATAGCAGCTAGAAGTAACCTGATAACACATTTTCGGGCTTTTTTCACGAATAACTCAATCTGAAAACAGGTGTAAGCTATCTTTCATGGATTCTGAGTTATGAATAAAAATTCAGAATTCACCATTTTCATTGATATTGAATTACCCGCTTGTTTGAACTCGTATTCGAAATCCGTTGTTACATTCTACAGGCACAGGCACACTTGAGTATTTCAAATATGATAGATTGATTTGTTTGTACAGCCAATTTCGAGAAATGACTAGGAATTTCAATTTCTCAAATGTAAACTTCAAAAATGTATCATATTTATGTTCCTATCATAGAGATAGAATAGAACTATTCTATCTCTATGGTCTCTATTCACATAGATGTTACAGGAGTAAAACATTTAAAACATTTTTCTGCTCTTAGATTCAGTTCTTTATTAATTAAAAAAAAGAAGGCTAGCGTAACCATAGCGACCGTTGAAAGTGTATTGTCTTTTGTGAACCTGAAAGCCTATGATTGGAATCATATTTGAAATACTCTTAATGCCTGCAGAATGTAACAACGGACTTCGAGTTCAAAGAAGCTATGAAAGATAGGTTAAACTTGTTTTCAGATTTGAGCTATTCGGGCGAAAAGAGCCCGAAAATGTGTCATCAGATTTCTTCCAGCTGCTATGGTTCTCGAGATCCCTTCAGTACACAACGAATTTATTTTGTTCACCCTGTACATGATTAGATGTTGAATCTGAAGAATTTTCATTTATACCTTTACCGATCATAATAAGACCAAGAGATCTAGGTATCTATTCACCATACAAGATCAAGGTATCCATACTCCATACCGTCTCGTATCAACATCCCCCCACCTACAAAAACTTGTCCACACACTGACCATCAATCATTCGGTCGCTAACACATTTGTATCCTCATTTTGGGCGGATAATTAAAACATCCCATCGGTATCTCGTCTAGGAAGCGCCAGATGATCCTCGCCAATAGGAAATGGCCTCCTTTCTCGTTTCGAGCGCATACGAGCGGCGGTATGCTGCTGCAACTTGAACAAAACACGTCGCGTACAACAAAAACACAAATGTCGGGACATTCGGTTGATTAATGACGGAACAGTGAAGCAGCAGCCCATTTTGTTGGATGTAATCTGCTGGGTTTTTGTGGTCGCTTTGTGCCGCGAGACGCTTGCCGACTTCCCGATCTGTGCAGGGACGGATTGGGAGGGGTGGACTTGTTCATGTTAACCTAAAGGGTTTTTCAAATAAAGGTGTTATTTTGATATCAAAGAGAAATGCCATTTTTCAATATAATAAAAGATCGGATGTTTATTTCATTATGAAGAAGAAGCTATGCCATTAATAGTGGAAAATAACATCAGGCAAATGACCACCACGACCACGCTTACAAGACCATATCCTTTTAATGAAGTTTTCCATAACCAAATCGCAAGGTGGCTGCCCTATGTCCTCGATAGCCTCACAAATTCCATCTTTGAGGTCTTGAATCGGCGCTGGGCTAATGGCGTAGACCTTCTCTTTCACGTGGCCCCAAAGGAAGAAGTCGCAAGGTGTTAAATCACAAGATCTCGGTGGCCACTCGTGATCACCTCTTCGAGAGATAACACGGTCCGCAAACCTTTACCGCTGAAGATCAATGGTTTCGTTGCTTGTGTGGCACGCAGCGCCGTCTTGTTGAAAGTAAACGTTGTCCAGATAAATACTATCCAATTTCGGCCATGAAAAATCATAAATCATCTCTAACGACGAGGAATGGACAAACCTCGGTTTTGTTCAACATTTTAGGCTACAGCAGCAATATTCTTGGCTGTTCTTGAGCAACGTGCACAGGTTCTATTCTTCACATCACTAACTTGTACTAACAGCTCAAATTTTCCCACCAATTTCTTTATTACGGTCCGACAAGGTGCTTCACGACGAACCAAAAATGTTCGAGTTCTACGAACCGTCTCTGCCAAATTTAAACAATTTTTATAGTGAATTTTAATAATTTCAATGCGTTCTTTAAGCGTGTATCGTTCCATTTTTATTATTGGCGTAGTATCTACTTGTCAAATGTCAAAAAATTACAGCTTCAAATGTGACATCTACCGAAATAGCGGTCTATTCAAAATCACACCTCTTATTGAAAAACCCTTTACTATGCAATGTCGCTGTCCCCATGTCTATTGATTGAAGAAACCTCAGAGTAAGAAGAAACATATAGAACGCCCTACACGTGAATTGTACTGCATTGTAATTAACCAAGCTCTATAGCAGGCATGGGCAACCTTTTTTTGTAAGGGGTCAAATAAAAAATTTTTCGTAAACACGGGCCAAAATAAAATTTCCAACAGTAATAAAACGAATTCAACAAAATTCAAATAAACCTTATATGTTCCTTACAATGGAAGAAATGAAAAAAACTTAAACTGATATAATTCAACAAAAAAAAATCTGTGACTCATCAGTCAGGAGTAACTAATTAGACACCTAAGATAGCGTTTTTTTTTGGAAGAGCATCAATATTAGGTTGGCTTTAGCGCAAGCAAGTCTTCTGTTATTTTGAACCACTGCTCGAGTGAAGATTGCTAACTGTGCTGTATCAATAATGTCAGTGATTTCATCCAATGCTATGGAAAAAGTAACAGATGTTTCCAGTTTCCACCACTTTTCCAAAAGCGACTTTTATAATTACAGCTATTGCATCTATTTGTCTTTCGACTGTTCTTCTTGATAGACTTACTTCTCAAAAGTTTTTTTTTCATCTGGATACAAAGTATCCGCGAGTTCTATCAGGTACTCTTCCATAAATTCACCTTCTGAAGATGGCTTCGAGTATTCTGCTTTTTTCTTACTAACGATATTACTTGTCCGAACGATATATCTAGCTTCTTCATAACTTTTCACAAAGATATTAGGCTGTCCAACTAAATTCTTTTTCAACTTCTCTATTTTTCCTTGTCCAGTCCAACAATGTTTGCAAGTGTTTGGTAATATAATGTCTTCTTAAATCAAATTCTTCCGCAGTTGCTACGGTATCATTACATATTCAAAGAGCTTATCTGGAGGTTTGTCGTGTAGGCAGTAGGTTGCTCATGCTTGCTCTAGAGTGAGATCGAAAGCACTTCACTACCGAACTGGGGTAAAGTAAGCAATATATTAGATTTTCATTTCTACAATTTCTGAATATAATACAACGTTTTTGTAATTTTGTCATAGCTTTAATTACCGGAATACCCTTATGCGACAATAAACTGCCACCAAATCAGTAAAATATTTCAGTTTATGAACGTCAACTAGAAACGAAAATGTAAACAAGACGCATCAAATAACTTAACAATGACAAAACGATGTTGCCAAACTGAAAGAATTGTCTATTAGTACCATAGTAGAGGCATTGTATAAGGTATACCTACAGAGTCTTTATAAACTAATGTAACAGCGCAGTTGGCTTTGGATTATTTTTTTATTCATTTTACAATGTGAAGCAGGTTAGGCGGTAGAAATAAGTGGCTAGAATTATCAACGTCAAAGATAGATAGAGAAAAATATAGAGAAAGATTTGATGAATGTATTGAGTTTGCATAGCAAGCAGCAAAATGAAAATAATCCAAAGCCAACTGCGCTGTTACAATCATTTATAAAGACCCTGTACAATGGTAGAGGAGCCGTAGACAAATAATCCCAATACGCAATAAAAATACGGCACAAGTTCGCAACGCCGAATATTGTTGGCGTTCATAAACAGATTTTACTTGCCTGCTTCAACAAATGTGTGAAGGCATCTCTAGGTTTCCTTTTTACTCTGAGGATGGATTTGTTGACCTTTCAAGCTACGTTGTTTTTTCCATGTCTATTTGGGGTAAAAACAGTAATCGTTGGTGTGGACTAGCAATTGAGCTTCAACCAGAGATATTTACAATCGTACTTTAACTTTGTTATCTACGAAGAACAATCTTATAATTATATCTGATGGAATCAAGTTCCATCTCAAGTTTACTTGCTTTCTTATGAAAAAATTGTTTAGAACAAGTTTCTGCATTAGGCAACTCAATTGATTGAAGATCAAAGTTGTCAGTTATTGTATTTTTTTAGTCATCATCATGTATAATGATCTAATCTAGCTTCTTCGAATCCGATTCATACCATGAACATATCTTCAGTTATTTTACATCATTAGCCTCATCTAGTTAATGACAATAAGAGGTTACACTTTTCTGGAGAAAACCTGCTATATTTCCCAATTTCTCATGAACAAAATATTCTTAAACCTAAATCATACTCTAGTTGACTCCCCTCAAGATCTTGTCACTTTGAGATCACTACCAATTTTCACTGGAACCTTTGGATTCTCCGGATAACACCACCGTTTCGTCAAAGAGCTTGTATAACAATGATCGTACAACTGAGACTCTATATATTTCCTTTTATCCTTAGGTTCTGGATAGCGAGTTGCCTCGTTCTTCTTGTAAGCGTCTTCCAGAATCCTTGTCGCTATCTGGATGGAACATTCGTTGATCTGGTTAAGAGGTGGGAACAGACTTCCTATTTCCAAAAACTCTTCTGATACGTTATCGGCTATTGTTTGGGCTGCTATAAGGAAATAATCTTCAGGGATATGGTGTATTTGACCTACTACTACTCCTAAGGCTACTCCTGGAAAGATATAGGAGTTGTTGCCTTGTCCAGTTTTGTACTTTTTTCTTTTATATTCTACATCTGGAAAAGGAGAGCCAGAGGAGAAGATTACTCTACCTTCGGTGTGATCGAAAGCTTCTTGTGCTGTGCATTCCGCATTGGATGTAGGGTTGCTCAGAGCAAAAACTATTGGACGTTCATTGAACCTCACCATAGCTTTCAAGACGTCACTATTAGAAGCACCACCCTTAGTCGAGACTCCTATGAGGGTTGTTGGTTTTATCTCACAAATCACTTTGAGCAGGTCTTTCTCATGTTTGTGTTTTTTGGCATAGTACTTCTGATGTCCTGGCAACTCCTTACGATCATCAGTAACCAACCCATCAACGTCCA
Organism: Propylea japonica; assembly: GCA_013421045.1. Lineage (NCBI taxonomy): Eukaryota > Metazoa > Arthropoda > Insecta > Coleoptera > Coccinellidae > Propylea > Propylea japonica. Next base: position 78,261,794 of record CM024243.1, read on the forward strand.
TCATGTATATCTTATCTCTTGCTTCCTTCAAATCCATTCCATCTCTCTTCATTGCCTTTACGCATAAATCTGTTACGTCAAGGGCTGCTGTGCCAGCACCAAATAAAAGGAACTTGTGATCTTTGAAAGTTTTCTCTGTTTTTTTGTTACAAGCTATCAGACCTGCAGTTTTTGTATTTTTTATCCATCATCATGTATCATGTATTAGTATCATCTAGTTAATGACAATAAAAGGCTACACTTTTTTGGAGAAAAACTGATATATTTCCCAATTTCTCATGAACAAAATATTCTTAAACCTAAATCATACACTAGTTGACTCCCCTCAAGATCTCGTGACCTTGAGATCACTACCAATTTTCACTGGAACCTTTGGATTCTCCGGATAACACCACCGTTTCGTCAAAGAGCTTGTATAACAATGATCGTACAACTGAGACTCTATATATTTCCTCTTATCCTTCGGTTCTGGATAGCGAGTTGCCTCGTTCTTCTTGTAAGCGTCTTCCAGAATCCTTGTGGCTATCTGGATGGAACACTCATTGATCTGGTTAAGAGGTGGAAACAGACTTCCCTTTTTCAAGAAATCTTCTGACACGTTATCGGCTATCGTTTGGGCTGCTATTAGGAAGTAATCCTCAGGGATGTGATGTATTTGACCGACTACTACTCCTAAGGCTACTCCTGGAAAGATGTAGGAGTTGTTGCCTTGTCCAGTTTTGTACTTTTTTCCTTTATATTCTACTTCTGGAAAAGGAGAGCCAGAGGAGAAGATTACTCTACCTTCGGTGTGATCGAAAGCTTCTTGTGCTGTGCATTCTGCATTGGATGTAGGGTTGCTCAGAGCAAAAACTATTGGACGTTCATTCAATTTCGCCATAGCTTTCAAGACGTCACTATTGAAAGCGCCACCTTTAGTCGAGACTCCAATAAGAGTCGTTGGTTTTATCTCACAAATCATTTTGAGCAGGTCTTTCTCATGTTTGTGTTTCTTCGCGTAGTACTTCTGATGTCCTGGTAACTCCTTACGATCATCAGTAACCAACCCATCAACGTCCATCATGTATATCTTATCTCTTGCTTCTTTCAAATCCATTCCTTCTCTCTTCATTGCTTCCACGCATAAATCTGCTACGCCAAGAGCTGCTGTGCCGGCACCAAAGAAGAGAAACTTGTGATCTTTGAAGGTTTTCTTCGTTTTCTTGTTACAAGCTATCAGACCTGCTAAGGCTACAGCTGCAGTACCTTGGATATCGTCATTAAAGGTGCAGTATTTGTTTCTGTATTTCTTGAGGAGCCTTGCAGCGTTTATGTTACCGAAATCTTCAAATTGTATAAGGGTGTCTTGACCGTACCTTCTGACTACTGCTGCCATGAATTCGTCCATGAAGTCATCGTATAGTTTTCCCCTCACTCTTGTTTGTCTTAGTCCTACATAAGCAGGATCTTCTAGAAGTGCTTTATTGTTTGTGCCGACGTCTAAACATATTGGAAGACAATGATAAGGAGCGATTCCTGCTAAAGCAGTGTACAAGGAAAGTTTACCAATTGGTATGTTCATACCAAAGGCTCCAAGGTCTCCTAGACCTAGAATTCTCTCACCATCTGTAACAACTATAGCGTGTATGTTGGGCTCTGGCCAATTTTGAAGAATGTCGTATATGTAGCCTTTATCGTGGATGGTTATAAAAAGACCATGTGGTCTTCTGTAGATCAAACCAAACCTTTGACACGCAAGACCAACAGTTGGAGTGTAAACGATAGGAAGAAGAGATTCTATATTTTCACTCAACAAACTGAAGAACAGCTTCTCGTTTCTGTCCTTGAGCTCGGTTAAGTACACATATTTGTTAAGGGGTTCCTTGTAGTTGTTAATGGTAGCCATGCAGTAAGCCAGTTGCTCGTCTTGGTTCCTTATAGCTGGAGGTTGAAGGCCGTGGATACCTAGAGTTTGTCTTTCTTCGATAGAGAAGGCCAAGCCTTTATTAAGACGTGGGTTTCTGAGGTGTTCGATACCTGAGATTTGCGAGAGGCTCAGGACGTCCCCGACTTGGTCACTGCTAACGCTTCTGACAGATTGGAAGATGTTTGGATGTTGGGAATTCTTGGTGTGCTTGAGGATTAATGGAAAAGATCGAAGAATTTTGAGGAACATACTTGGCGTGGAGAAATTCATGTTGTGGCAGTAAAAAATGACATTGTGTCATTGGGATGTCAGTTGAGACTTTTGGAAGGTAGAGTCATAGAGAGTCGATATTGCTGAATGGTTTTGAGAGTAGTATTTCGAAAACTACAATGCTCAAAAAAATTAACGCACATTATGGAAATCTCAAATTTATTCTACAACTGAAGGTGTTCTCAATGATAATTATTTTTATCAGAATTATGCATGCATATGTTATCCACGTTTTTCTTCAATGCAGATGTTTTTTCCCAGCAGGAATAAGAAAAGATGAGATTTTCAGATTTTGAATGAATTAGTTCCATTCTGAAATCAGTTGTTCTCGATCAATTCTAGTGATCCACAGTTTTTCTTTAGTTCGATTTTTTTACACTCGATCGCTATGCAACGCGAAATACGCAATTTGACCCAAGAGGAATGTGCCCAAGCGGTAGTTTTGCGAGAAGAAGAATGGACATACACAATAATTGCAGAAAGGTTTGGTGTTTCCCATACAAGTGTATCCAGAATGTTGCAGCGATTCAGGGAGACAGGTACAAATGTCCGGAGACCAGGACCGGGTATACCACGGGTAACAACTGTCGTACAAGAACGTTACTTGAGAGTTTCTTCGTTGAGACAACGGTTTGCAACCGCTCACCTCTTTCAAAATCAGCTTGAGCAAACTCATGGAGTGCAAATTAGCACTCAGACAATAAGAAATCGCCAGACACAATATGATTTAAGGCCTCGTGTCGCGGCAAGAGGCCCAGCTTTCACTCCAGCCCATCGAAGGGCGCGTTTGGATTTTGCGAGAGAGCACATCCATTGGGTAGAGGCTGATTGGGAAAGAGTTCTCTTCACAGATGAGTCTAGATTCTTCCTCTACTATTGTGATCGACGTTGCCTTGTATACAGCATTATGCTCAGTGCAATTTCCTGAAAACTACTGGTTTCAAGGGAGGATCGATTAAGGTATGGCGTGGAATATCTTCGACTGCTCGCACAGACCTAGTGGTCGTTAATAATGAAGCTATGAATGCTGATAGGTATATAAAGGAACATTCTTGAGGAGCATGTAGTGCCATTTGCCCCATACATTGGTGAAAATTTCATTTTTATGGACGATAATGCCAGACCCCATCGTGCGCGCATCGTTCAGGAGTACCTTGAAGAGGTTGAAGTCTCTCGAATGGAATGGCCAGCAAAAAGTCCAGATCTCAATCTGATTGAGCAGGTTTGGGACAACCTCAATAGAAGGCTGAGAAGTTCAGAAAATCATCCAGCTACTATTAATGACTTATGAATTCAACTCGGAGAAATCTGGGAAGGGTTAGATCAGAACATTTAAAGATCACTCATTTTGAGTATGAACCGTCGTTGCCGAGCTGTAATTAACGCAAGAAGTGGAAATACCAAGTATTAAATCACTTATCAGCATTCAAGTATTTTGAAAACTGTTTATTTCTCTTCTTTCACATAAGAGTCGGTGAAATCCTTAATTTTTCTTCCATTTAATGTGTCTTGTTTCGTTCAAAAGCTTCCCGAGAGAACATAAAAATAAGTTATAAAGTCAATATAGAGTTAACTTTCATTAAAATTGAGATTTTCAGAATGTGCGTTAATTTTTTTATCCACTCCATTAAAATAATTTCTATGTGTAATGGTAGTCATAACACAACCGTAGACATGTCTATGAACCGAAAAGCGAGTGTTATAATAACACCCGCGCATAACACCCGCTAATAAAAATACCTAGGAAGAATGAAATTGCTTACAAAAAAAATTAATAAAAAGTAGGATCGATCCGGAACTCTATTTCAGCCATCAAGATAACGTTTTAGCTATTCATTCCAGATTTATTTTTGGAAAACGTAAATTTTTGAAGTTGCGAAAGTACTTGATTTGATTAGTTAGAGACTCTGATTTGATTCCCGACCACAGAGTACAGAGGTTTGACGGTTGGACGAAATGTTGTCAATGCTTTTGACAACTGTTCAAAATTTTTTAAATGCAGATTAATTCGAATTTCACTGAAGAAGTCGTGGATAAAGTATAGTATTCAATTCGCGGTGATGCTCAAAACACACTTGATGACTTACACCACTCGACTGACGGCTCGTGGTGCAAAATTCAACTGCGTGTGTTTTGGCCTGCATTACCGCTCAATGCTCAATAATATACTATTACGCGATGTTTTTGAAAATTCGACAAGTCCAAATGTTTTATAATATTGTCCCTAAACGTTCATCATAATTCATTTTTGAGAGCTCGTTCGATTTAAACGTTTTTCCAAATGTCTGCAATTTTCAAATTTTGAGTAGAAAATGGTCTCAAAACGATGGGATTCGACTCCCTGACTCCGAATCCGTGGTCAAATTCAATTCTGTCCGTGGGGCCATCCGGCCATCCGTTAGCACGATAACTTTCGAAGGGACTGTCCTGGAGATTTGAGATCTTCAGGGTGAGTTCGGTTCACAAATGCCTCAGTTAAGTTTTTCAACAGCCAAATTCTATCTTGCAATTTGAACATTTTCTGGACTTTTCCTTCCAATTCTCATAAAGTTTGATTTTCAGGTCATGTATATTATTGAACAATGTTTTTCCTGTTATGATTTTCTCCCGATAACAATCCAATAAACAAAGCCATATTATTTTTATTTATCATGAATTTCCTATATTAAATAATAGGTGTTCGTCCTAAAATAAACAAACCATTCAACGTAACCTCACAGTATGTCATTCGATAATGCTTCCGATCACCCTTCGAGTACTCGTAAATATTTAACGATTTTTGTGAGCTACAGCTTCAGATGCCTTGAAGAGGTTCAAAATTTCAATTTTTCTGTAAGCTTATGAAAAGTTATAGATTGTCTTACAGATGAAAGCAGAATACCACCATTCCTTTCACGGATGTATAAATAGGTATTAGAAATCTCCAAATACGTGCCTGTAGCACACCTCCACTGCCCTACCGAAGAATGCCAGCACTCTTAATTACAATTTTTTTTTCTGAAATGCGTGTGTATGTGCAACCATTTTTATCTGGAGTGAATTTCATTTCTACACAATGGTCCTTCTACAAACTAAGGTCTCACTGTGGGCTTTTTTCTTTTTTTTTCGATTATCAGCTCGGAGCGACGCTAATAAGTGTGAATTTCGACGAGTCATTATTGGGCCCATACATGCACGTTATTTGGTGTGAAATTAGTTTTTTCCTTTTGTCTACTCTTACCTGGGTAAATGGCGTAGGTTGCGTAAGAGGAAAGCTTTTTTCGTTTTTTCGCTACCTTGATCGTAAGTGGAGCGGAACTTTAATATGTCTGTGTGAAATGTGGATGTTTGAAAAGGTGACTTGTGAGTTTGAAAATTCCAGGGTATGTGTTGTACAGGGTGTTTCTAAATTCATTCGATACTTCAGAAGGTGGTTCCTCAAATCATTATATAAAAAATAACTCTCTATAAATGTTGGTCCGGAAATGTATTCTTTCCAAGATACAGGGTGTTGAAGTTTTACTTAAAAATTCTCAATCTTAATCCCTTTATATTCAACAAACCTTCCTCGTTGATTCCTTTCATTTTTTGCCTTTTACGATTATGTTGCACGTAATTGCGCCATTAGTATTTTCCTGTTGAATTTGTTCGCCTGATCCTTGTGCTATTCTAAAGGGTTTTCCAATAAGAGGTGTTATTTTGAATAGCCCGCTATTTCGGTAGATGTCACGTTTGAAACTGTAATTTTTTGACATTTGACAAGTAGAAACTACGCCATTAATAAAAATGGAACGATACACGCTTCAAGAACGCATTGAAATTATTAAAATTCACTATCAAAATGGTGAAAATTTGGCAGAGACGGTTCGTAAAACTTGAACATCTTTGGATCGTCGTGAAGCACCTTGTCGGACCGCAATAAAAAAATTGGTGGAAAAATTCGAGCTGTTGGGACAAGTTAGTGATGTGAAGAATAAAACCCGTGCACGTCGCTCAAAAACAGCCGAGAATATTGCTGCTATAGCCGAAAGTGTTGAAGAAAACCCAGGTTTGTCCATTCCTCGTCGTTCTTTGGAATAAGGTATTCCACAAACGTCATTACACAATATTTTGCATGAAGATTGGGGTCTTACGGTTTATAAAATTCAGTTAACGCAAGACCTCAAGCCGGCCGATCATCAACAACGTCGTGTCTTTGCTGATTGGGTCGTTGAAATGCATGAAAATTCCATCGAAAAATTTTCTTGAGGGATGGGGCCCATGTCCACCTCGGTGGCTTCGTCAACAAGCAAAATTGTCGTATCTGGTGCTCGGAAAACCCAAGAGTTATTGTTGGAAAACTTCTCTATCCTCAACGTGTGACTGTTTGGTGCGGTTTATGGTCCGGCAGAGTCATTTTACCTTACTTTTTCGAAAACGAGGTTGAAGCAAAAGTAACGGTGAATGGATTGTGCTATCGAGAGATGATTACTGTTTTCTATGGTCGAAATTGGATAGCATTGATCTAGACAACGTTTACTTTCATCAAGACGGCGTTACGTGCCATACAAGCAACAAAATCATTGATCTTTTTCGGGAAAAATTCCGGACCGTGTTATCTCTCGAAGAGGTGATCACAACTGGCCACCAAGATCTTGTGATTTAACACCTTGCGACTTCTTCCTTTGGGGCCAGGTGAAAAAGAAGGTCTACGCCAATAGCCCATCATGGATTCAAGGCCTCAGAGATCGAATTCGTGAGGCTATCGAGGACATAAAACAGCCACTTCGCGATTTGGTTATGTAAAATTTCATTAAAAGGATATGGTCCTGTAAGCGTGGTCGTGGTAGTCATTTGCCTGATGTTATTTTCCACTATTAACAGCATTGCTTCTTCTTTATAATGAAATAAACATCCGATCATTTATATTGAAAAGAGTCATTTTTCCTTGAATATCAAAATAACACCTCTTATTGGTAAACCCTAAAGGTGCCAATAATCTTAACTTATCATCTGAATCGTAATCTCCAAAGCCTCTGATATTCTTATCACTTAAGCGCACTTAAAATTTCTCCCAAAGTCACAGGATTATTCCTGTCCAGCAGGACCCCCAAGGTCCGCGAACAGAAGTCGAGGACTCTTAGTTTACACCCGTATTATCATTGTAATGTCTTCTTCGAAAAGATCAAGGATCCCATTGTGGTCCTAATGCCCGAAAATTCAAATTGCCCTACCTGTGCGACAGGCTCATCATAGGTGGCATTGAAACGGCACAAAGGGGAACAAAAGACTGCGGGAGAACGCGTGACAACGGAGTGGGTGGACCTTAGGGTTAGTTTTGTTTAATCCACCCTTCTGGTGGATTAGTCGGGGAAGTTAATGCCTTAACAAGCCCAAGATTGTTATCTCTATTCGAAAGAAGTGGGATCTTCGCAGCTTTGACCTAGTGGAAGTTCGTCGATGGGGATGAGTTGTTGTGGAGTCTATTTGACGTTTTGACGTGTGATTGAACTCGCATAGAAATAGAGCAAAATCGTTTATAGAAATTTAAAAAAAGCCCTGAACAAGTTCTGAACACTCGTTCATTGGTGGAGCAATAATGCCATCACCTCAAAATTTTGTATAGGACTTGATACTAAATAATAAATATACCGGGTGGCCCACCACTGGCGCGATGGTCATTTTGAAGGTGTAAATGATGATACATATTTTATATTTTGAAAATTTTTTTTTGTGGTGAGTGTATAGGGTCATAACTCATTGACTAACTAAACGGAGAATAGATGAGACACTAGTAGAACAAGCTTCAACGCCATCTTTTTTTGTACAACATGAATTGAAAAAGGAATCTGTATCGTAAAGCTGCCTCAAAAATAATTCTGTAGTGCACCTTTTGAATAGGTAGGTACACCCATATACAAGAGGCAAAAAGTTTTTTGAAATTCAATTTATAAAAGGAAATCAGAAATGGATTCGTGCAAGTTATAGATGAGTGAGGAAATTTATTTTCATGAAAATAATACCTGCAACGAACTTTCATCTGATTTTCTTTTGAAATCGAGAAATGAGGATCAATAATCAAATTCTGGATAGAATAAAAATTTATTAACTGAAATAGGTATCACCAATTGAAAATACAGATTTATTTCATAAATATCTAATCAATAAACTAATAATTGCATTGAAAACATTCTCAAAAACTAAAAATAATGAATTCAATAATACAAAATATGAGTACCTACTTACCGACTAAACTTATTCAATACATGAAAAATTTTTTTGAAAACTGCGAGTATCTTAATTCTTATAGTTAACAGAATATACATGTAAATTTTATAATTACCTTCTTGCATCTCGATTTTCACATCCAATAACACAGCACGTCTTCACTCATGCAGGCATATCGAAATTTATTATATTTCAAAAAGAACGTGTCAAACCACTCCTTGTGTCAGTTGACAATTTAAAGGTTTTTTGATAATAATGATTTTACATACTTACTATTTTCTCGATAGGATTTCCATGAATGCAACAACATCTAACTATCAACTATCAAATTGAAAATAATTTTTTCGTGTATTAGTCTCCTCCTCCGACAGATGTCGCGGAATATGCGAGTGGCTCATCTATTTTATTAGTTTATCTATGTGTAGGGTAACCAAAAGCACAATTTAAAATTATTTCCATATATACAGGCAGTTCCAATGCAAAGTTAACCTTTTTTTAGACGTGACACCCTATACAGTGTGATCCGGAAAATGTGGGAAATCTCTCGGATTCAGATAGAACATAAAAAAATAAGATGACAAGTTTCCATAATTATTTTATTTGTTTCTCATTTGTAAACGTCAGTTTCCAAAAACACAATATTAATCAAGGAAGTTTATTTTTTCAAGTCACTAACTTGTAAAATTGACAGTTAACTTGTAAAACTTTTACAAGTTAGTAGTATTATTTACATTGAAAGTTGTCAAGTACTTGCTACTAATTTAATTTATTCTTCTAATCTCAGAGTTCCTGGAACAAATGTATTTCTCAATACATGTTCTCAAACTATTCAAAAACGATATTCGTACCTTGTTTTATTCGTATCTATTTGCTTTCCTTTTCACGTAGTTGCTTCTAATTTCATTTATCCTTCTAATTTCATCGTTCCTGGAACAAATATTTTTAGTAATAAACGTTATAAAAATATTAAAAAACGATATTCATACCTTGGTTCATTTAAATCTGGCCTTTTTCGTCAGAAATTAGCAAATAAGGAACTTCCCTCTCGTAAAGCCACTGACAGTTGTCATAATTTTCCGATGTCATAAATAATCATAAATAGCTAACGACATTTGCGACAAATTATTGAGATTTTTTTGGAATTTATCTCACATTTTTCCAAACGAGAAACAAATAAAATATAAAACAATACACGCAAGGTAACGGGTTTTACTGGCTCAAGGAGGTGACTGACTCGCCTGCGGCTCGTCAATTATATCCTCCATTCGCCAGTAAAAACCCTCTTACCTTGCTAGTAATGTTATATACTATTTCCTAGCGGCCCTCCCTACGAAGATACGACCTCCTAAATAACGCCACTGAAAGTTCATTTTAGTGGAATAAATTTCAATTACTTACTTCTTTCATTATTTTCTTTTCGAAAACGGTTCATTTTATCGACACTGACAAAAGAAACTTTTCATAGCTTTATGTTCAAGGTATTTAAATTTGTTTTTTTTCAGCACCTTATCATACAGGGTGTTAAAAATATAAGCTTTAAAATGTACAACCCAGTCCGCCCCTGGTAAACTGAACAAGCTAATTGAAATTTGAGTGCGGTGAATTAAGAGGTCCTTAATACTATTAATCATATCAAATTTTCATCAAATTATATCGAGTAGTTTGAAACTTATTCCACTAAAATGGATTTCCAGTAGCGTCATTTAGGGGGTCGTATCTTCGTAGGAGGGCCGCTAGGAAAAAAAATTATGGGAACTTGTCATCTTCATTTTTTATGTTCTATCTGAATCCGAGAGATTTCCCACATTTTCCGGGACACCCTGTATATGACCTCAAAAACGGAAATCCAAGCTCAAATTATGATGAGTTTCTTCAAATCACTATTCACTTTTAATACACCATTCACGAAAATTCGCGAAAAATTCAAAATATGGAGTCATTTTGAATAATAATTTATGAAGGAACCAGTTACGCAAGCGATACCGACAATATTTTTTTGAGTATACATATTAGCTAGTCCTAAGAGAAAAAAAATTGAACTCTGGAATGTACAGAGTGATCATAGATAGTTCTCAAACATCTACTACGAATAATGGTGAAAAACTTTCTTATTTGAAATGACACGCCCGTTTTTTCTTCATCTCGTTGAATGCAAAAAATAATTTCGAAACTTTTTTCTTAAGGTTTTCCGTTTTCCTATATCTAAACCTGATAGTTTACCAGCAATTTTCGGTTTTCTTTCAAAACTAGTAAACTAACAATTTAATGAAGTGATAATCATAGAAAAAATTTCTATGATAAGTGATTTGACAGTTGCAGAATGAATCTCAGAGATTTAATTAATTAAATACTGTTCAATGTGTAGTGAATTGAAAATCGAGAATTGCTAAGGAACTATGGGATTTAGGTAAAGGAAAACCTATTGAAAAAAGTTTCGAAATTAATTTTTGCGTTCAACGAGATCAAGAAATACCGGGCGTGCCATTTGCAATAAGAAAGTTTTTGACCATTATTCGTAGTAGATGTTTGAGAATTAATTATGATCACTCTGTACATCCAGAATTCAATTTTTTCTCCCTATGGGACTATGTCTACTCAAAAAAACCATTGTCTGTATCGCTTGCGTAAATTGTTCCTTGATAAATTACTATTCAAAATGACTCCATATTTTGAACTTTTCACGATTTTCTCGTAAATTGTGCATTGAATTTTCAGAGTAATTTGATGAAACTCATCATTATTTGATCTTGCCTTTCCTTTTTTGAGGTCCTATATAGGGTGTCACATCTGAAAAAGTGTAACATTGGTCTGTAACTTTGTATTGGAACACCCTGTATAAATGGAAATAATTTTAAATTGTGCTTTTGGTTACCCTACACTCACCACAAACAAAGACTTTCAAAATATCATCATTTACACCATTGAAATTTTTAACCAAAGATTGGACGACTGTAGAGTTGCAAGTAAGGGTCATTTGGCAGATATTATTTGTCGTATAGAAATGTCATAATTGAAAGTTAAATTACCAAGAAAAAATGAATGCAAATAATGTGTTTTATCGTAAGTAATATCATAAGGGCATCTAATTTTTCCGAAAAGAATCGAAAAAACACGTTGCTAAGTAATATTTTGACAAGAAGCATGAGTGCTGGTGGCAACAACAATTTTTGCACCTGCACGAATGCTTTTTGTCAAAAAATATTACTTTTCAATGTGTTTTTACGATTTTTTTCACAGGAAAAATTAGATGCCCGAATGGTATTTGACAAGACTATTTCCTGAGTGACAACAACTGTCAAGTTTTGCCGCGGGTAAACGCGACTAAAATGCTGACAGGTCCTGCCAAACAGTTTTTCCACCTAGAAACCATTTGTAATTCAAAATTGCGCGTTTCTGATTGGTGCAAATTACGACGAGGGAAATAGTCTATAAAAAAATCGCCATGCAACCGCGATAAATTTCCTGACTCCACATCGGACAGTTCCCGACGATTTTTTCGACTGGTTAAAAGGTCGAATACCTAGTGTTTGACGTCGTAAGACGACGCCGTCGGCCATACAAACACACGGTGAGACCTGTCAATTTGCGAAACTTATTCCCTGGGACCTTCTCGTATATTGTGACATTAAAGATCTCGGACGTGATTTATACCGAGTGGTCTGGAACGGTTGCTCGCAGGCTTATCCGTGAAGAATGTGTCGTTCGGTAGTTCGGTATACGTTTATGTATGTATATGTTTTATTTATGCATATGTAACGGGAACTTGGTTTACGCACGAGGTTCTGCAATTCAGGAAACACTTTTACCGAGTCCCGCACTCGAAGTGTAACCAGTTTCAAGCAGTACCTGCCACAATGACATTAGCTATTTAGAAATATGCTAAGTGATAGTTGTAGGTATTGTTTACAAGTGTACGAGACTAACCATTATTAAATGGTTTAGAGGTCTTGTTTTGATATTCAAGGAAAAATGCCATTTTTCAATATAAATGATCGGATGTTTATTTCATTATAAAGAAGAAGCTATGCCGTTAATAGCGGAAAATAACATCAGGCAAATGACCACTATGGCCACGCTTACAGGACCATATCCTTTTAATTAAATTTTCCATAACCAGATCGCGAAGTGGCTGCCCTATGTCCTGGATAGCCTCACGACTTCCATCTTTGAGGTCTTGAATTGACGCTGGGCTATTGGCGTAGACCTTCTCTTTCACGTGGCCTCAAAGGAAGAAGTCGCAACGTGTTAAATCACAAGATCTCGATGGCTAATTGTGATCACCTCCTCGAGAGATAACTCGGTCCGGAAACTTTTCCCGCAAAATATCAATGGTTTCGTTGCTTGTGTGGCACGTAGCGCCGTCTTGTTGAAAGTAAACGTTGTCAAGATCAATACTATCCAATTTTTGGCCATGAAAAATCTTTAATCTTCTCTCGATAGCACTATCGATTCACCGTTACTTGGGCTCCAGCCTCATTTTCGAAAAAGTAAGGTCCATGGAGTCCGCCGGACTATAAACCGCACCAAACAGTCACACGTTGAGGATACAGAGACTTTTCAACTATAACTCTTGGGTTTTCCGAGCCCCAGATGCGACAATTTTACTTATTGGCAAAGCCACTGAGGTGGAAATGGGCCTCGTCAATCAAGATGGTTTTTCGATGGAATTCCGGATCATTTTCATGCATTATAACGACCCAATCTGCAGTAAAGACACGACGTTGTTGATGATCGGCCGGCTTGAGTTCTTGTGTTAACTAAACTTTATAAGCTTTAAGACCCAAATCTTTATGCAAAATACGGTGTAATGACGTTTGTGGAATGCCGAATTCCAAAGAACGACGAGGAATGGACCAACCTGGGTGTTCTTCAACACTACTGCAGCAATATTCTCGGCTGTTCTTGAGCGACCTGCAATGGTTTTATTCTTCACATTACTAACTTGTCCCAACAGCCCGAATTTTTCCACCAATTTCTTTATTGCTGTCCAACAAGGTGCTTCACGACGACCCAAAAATGTTCGAGTTTTACGAACCATCTCGGCCAAATTTTATTGCGAATTTCAAAAGTTTCAATGCGTTCTTGAAGCGTGTATCGTTCCATTTTTAAAAATGGCGTAGTTTCTACTTTTCAAATGTCAAAAAATGACAGCTTCAAACGTGACATCTACCGAAATAGCGGGCTATTCAAAATAACACCTCTTCTTGGAAAACCCTTTAGTTTCAATACTGTCAGTACAATTGTTTACGAGTCAAATTCTTTATACTGATTTTTTGAAAATAATTCATTGAAATCTCTATTGTTTCATCATTATACGGTGTGTATTAGTCGGCAGTGCGCATAAACGAAGCGTTCGCAGATCCGCCATGACATCAGCGTTAAAAAAATCCTCTTAGTACATTTGAATTCTCTCCTGAACGTTATTGACCGGTTGACATACGGCGAAAAGTGTTTTATGTCCCGCAATGGAATTGCAGAAAAAAATAACGGTTCGCTCTTAAAGTCCACTGATCATCGACAATGGCAATATTGTTGCAAAATAAAAGATCCCTAGCGAGTTCAAGGCATCTACGGTAATATGGTATTGTTGGAATGTAGTGGGATGAAAAACTTAATTTCGCTTCACAAATTCAATGTCTAATTATGTACATCCAGATGTACACTGTGTCCCATTTTTGTTGAGAATACACTGTATCTCAGCTTTAAGAAATACAGGAACATACGGTATTCGCCACCCTGTATTTTTTGTGAAACTTGTAATGTTTCAAACCAAAATATTTCAACTACCCAGGGCGAGAAGTCCAGTTGTTGACACCCTGATAGTGATTGACACTGTGCACATATGTAGCGATGTAATAAACTATTGGTACTATCTTATGTTTTTTTCATCTGTCTCTACCTATTTTAGAATGTTTTATTTCTATTTGGTTTAAGTATTTCCTCTGTCTCTTCCTATTTTAGAATGTTTTATTTCTATTTGGTTTAAGTATTTCCTCTGGTTTCATCCTGAAAACGGCATCATTAGATATTTGGCGTGAGATTCTGCAGTAGTGTCAATAAGTGTATATGTTAGAGTTCACTCAAGGAGAGCGACTGCATATAATTGCGTATATTTTTCGATTTTGTTCTGTTTCATATTCATTAGAAGTTTTCTATTGTTTGGAAGATTCCACGGAATATTTATTCTATGTAGGTAAGCCCGAAATGACTGTAATTTTTAGTCGAAAATGGTCTCAAATAAAAGGGTTCGACCCGCTGATGACGAATCGGTGGTCAAATTCAATTCTGTCCATAGGGCCGTCTGAGATTTTCAGGGTGAGTTCGATTCCCAAATACCGCGTTTAAGTTCACTAACAAGCCAAATTGTACAGGATGTTCTATAAGATATTTGTTCCTCAATATCTCAGATAAAACGGAACCAAACAAAATGAAATATTGCGGCCATGTGCAAGATGCTCATAATTAGCCTCATGCATTATTTCATGGCCATAGTAGAACCTTGGAAAATTCAATTGTAATATTGAAAAGAAGAATTTTTATATTTCCATAACAAGAAATCCTATTCGAGGGAAATGTATTTGTGAATATTCATGCGGAATTTCAAGAGGATCACAACATCAAAACCAAAGAATTTAATTTTCATAAATTATGCAAGTTTTCGAATAATTCCGAGTTTGTCGATTCGATGGAGCTTAAATTTTGAAGTATAATGTTCAATGCAATTTCCAAGCAGTATGCAAAAATTTGTGGCAGTTGTGTTAGCACAACCATATAGAAGTTTATCTTTTTATAAAAAGAAATACCTTTCGCTTGAAGTGAAAGCAAGTTTTAGGATGTAAATTGGTGAAGTGAATGATCATGCAAAATTTCGAGGTTATCGCCTTATTGCTCCACAATGAACGAGCGCTCAAAAGCAGTAGGTGCTTTTGAGGGCTTCTCTTAAATTTTCTCTTCAAACATGCATCATAAAAATTTTAAAAAAAATTTAGGTTTAGGTACTCATTCAATATATCTTAGGAATTTTAGTATTTTGAGTATATTGATAACAACTAGAATTCAAGACGTTGCCAAGTGTATTTCTAGAAATTAAAACGATGATTGATTCAATCTCGCAATAGGTCACATAATGGTCTTTCATTAAGAATTCAATCATCAAAGCAATTGTCGACGCAACCAAAAAGTATATTCTTCTCACAACCCTATACAATAAACACCCTATCTATCTAGAACATAAAAATACGGAATAAAGAAACTGTTTCGCATTTCTATCGAATGCGGCAATCTTCCACCATCAAAATCCTCGCGTCTGCCTCTTAGTATGCGCCCTGGTGAAGACTAATGGTTTTAACTTAAGCCGGATATAAAATGAACTCTGTAAACTCTACCCCTTATACATATCCGGGCCGACCTCATAACCGATGTCACCCCTAAGTGATACGCCTAGACGTTGTCAGAATTTGAATAGGGAAGAAATGTTGAATTTCCAAGGTCTTATCTGCACTTTCGTGATGAAAGAATTTTGTTTGTTCCTAGAGTATTAGATATTTATAGGGGATTTTTGTAATGGTTGTGCTAAAACAACTGTCACAATTATCTGCGTACTGCTTTGAAATTGAATTGAATATTTCACTGCAAAATTTCAGCTCGATCGAAACGACAAACTCGAAATTATTGAAAAATTTAATTCTATGGTTTTGATGATGTGATCCTCTAAAAATTCACAATTCACAAATAGTTTTCACTAGAATATAATTTCTTGTTACGAATATTAATTAATTATGAGCATCTTGCATGTGGCCGCAAAATTTCATTTTCATTGGTTTCGTTTTGTCTGAGATATGAGGTACAAATATCTATTTAGGAACCGAACCCACCCTGAAAAGCTCAAGTCTCTAGGACAATCCCTTTGAAAGTTATCGTTCTTACGGCCGTACGGACAGAATTGAATTTGACCACGAATTCGTCATCAGGGAATGGAACCCTATCGTTTGAGACCATTTTCAGATCAAAATTCTAAAATTACAGACATTTCGGCAAAACGATATAGCACACTTGTTTAAGTAAAACATCAGTTTTTCTCTTCGTCAGAAGAATAATTTGACATTGAATTTATTCCAACAATATACCATACAATATTACAGTAGATGCCTTGAATGCGCTAAGGATATTTTATTTTGCAATATTGTCATTGTCTCAAAAGTCCTTAGCTGAGTTAACTGCAAAACGGAGTACCATACTATTCTACGTATGATAACCTAGCTCACGGAAAAACCTTAGTAGAATAAACCGTGATGATGAAAAACTTTTATGTAAGTTATTGCGTGATTCACTCATTACTCGAAATGATATCTAGAAATCCACTTGGCAACGTTGCATTCACCTTGAAATTTCAGTTTGTACGTGTATACTCGAGTTACAAGAACTCCTAAGGTATTATAAAAGAGTATATACAGTCAACAGTGTCAAATGAAGCGTTCCTGAACTTTTCCTGATATATCCCCTAGTTTTTCCTCATTCAAAACCTCTCTGATTCAATTTTCCCGGAGTTCAAACGCACACACCGCTTTGAAATTCATGAGGAACCTCATCAGAACGGTCGTCGGGGATATGAAAAATATTCCTTTGCGCCCTACCAACTTAAAGCGAATGAATAATGAACTGCTAAGTGGTCTGCCCATTAATGTTGAGTTTTCTTCGGTTTTTCTTTCGTCCCACTGCAACAATTTTCGTTATGAAAATTTGATGACTTCTCCTTAAGTTTTCGCAATTAAATTTTAGAATGGTTTTTTAATTTTGTGTGTGACTTTTTCCCCTATTAGTTTTCAGAATTTTCTGGTTATATCGTATTCTAATTTGTTCATTTTCGAAAGTCATCGAAATATGAACTGTTTTATAACTTTCTTGATTTTTGGAGACAATTGTTCTTAATTGACGTTTTTGTTTCTAGTTCGATTTCGATGTATGCGAGGAATTCATATTCGAGCTCACCAAGACAGCTATTGACAAATACCAACTGGTAAGTTTGTTTTTTGTCGTTGTTGGTTATTTTTTTACTCGTTTGATTTTTATCAAAAGTTGAGAATCAATGAAAATTGAAAAATAGTTGAATTCAAAAATGAAAATCGAAAGGAACATCTGGAAATGTTATTTTTGCCTTTGTGAAGTGTCCTTTTTTGTTGGTTTTAGGTTCGTTGCTTTATTTATTTATTTATTTATTTATTTATTTAAAGAAATAAACGGGATACACCCTTTAATACAATATGTAACAAATAAAAAGAATAACTGTGTGCAACACAACATGTTAATATCAAATTTTAACTTAAATTCAAACTGAGGCGTAGCTCGAAATGAAAAAAGAAAGAAAAAGAAAAAAGTCTCAAAAATTCAAGAACAAAGTTCACGCCACAATCGCCCGACATATCTCCTCCCTCAACCCCGACAAAGACCGATCAAAAAAGTCAATTCCCGAGACAGATGCAACGTTGACGTGACTGCTAATCCTTGGAACAGGAGAGTTTTTTGAATAATTAAATCTATAACCGTGGATATGAAGAAGAGTTCTACCTCTGGTCCGCCTGGGAGGAACCAGAAAGCTGAAAAGCTCAAGCAGATCAGGGCAGTTTAGTGCCCCACAAATCAACTTAGAGAAAAATATTACATCTCCACGCTTGCGTCTAAGAAACAATGAGGGCAGATCGATTCTCGATCTCATGAGTGAAGCTGAAAAATTTATCCTCTCAATGCCAAGGCGAAGGGAAATATGCATAAGAAACCTATTTTGCACCCTCTCAATCATCTCAGAGTCTGTGTAAGTATAAGGAGACCACACAACTGAAGCAAACTCCAGCGTCGGCCTAACAAGCGTCACAAAAAGATACCTAAGTGTCTCCTCCGACTTGAAATCCTGCGAGTGTCTGATAATGAATCCAAGCAACTTTACAGCCCTATTTATAATATAATAAACATGAGGCTTGAAACTCATGTTACAGTCGTATAGTACACCCAAATCTCTGATTTGGTCTACTCTTTCAAGAAAATTGTTAGACAATGAGAAAGTGCAGTCAACTCGAGGGCTACCGCGACAGATGGTTAGGTGCTTACATTTATCGAAATTAATATAACTGACATAAATTGATATTTTGGTGAGAATTAAATTATTTCGAACTCTTTGGGACAATCGAATACTCTATGAATTAATTGTTGGATTATTTGCAAAATTCGTGAAAGTATAAGAATAATTTATTTTATGAGTTCCGATGAATTTAGTTGTGAATCAATATTATCATCAATACAATTAGAAAAAATCATCATACCAATAACAAATCGCCAACCCGCTTCAGAACTACTGGCTATGTACATATGTGCTCAGAAATGTCTTAAAATAAACCTCAAGGGGGCGCATGTATATTTGTATATTTATTCTAGCGTCATCAAAAATGTTTACATGACTAGTCATAACAAATTACAATGGACAATAATAAATGTTTCATATATCACAATATCACAAAAGGTCAAATCACACATTCACAAAAGTAATACTCAAACACAATACAGAATTTGGCTATAACTCAACGACAGGTCAGGAGAAAAAAAAATATATCACAGTTAATTTTATACTATTGCCCTTTCATGTAAGTTACGCTCAAAAAATTCATCAACCGAATAGAATGCACCATTGATTAAAACGTCAGAAATACTCTTACAGAACTATCTTAATGTAAGCTGTTTGAAATGATCCGGCAATCTGTTATACATCTTCACTCCCCAATAGTCAACAAATTGTTGTGTGTAGTTTTTGTGGTGTAGTGGTGTGGTTAAGTGTTCTCTAAATCTCGTGTTCTTCTCATGAAAGTGACTGTTGGTATTAAATAGATGTTTGTTTGTATGCTCATATTTAAGGCATACATCACCACGGACAGCTAGACAACTCTGAGATACCTGCAATCGAAAAACACTGCCAGAGGTCTCTACTGACCTGGTAGTTCCAAAACACCATATAGCAAGTGGCAAGAGCCAATGAAGAGACTCTACTATGGGTGAAAAGGTATTGTGGTACTGAAGGAAATTGAAAAGCCGATGAACTGGCTAAAAGCGCATCAAGGTTAACACCTGCCTGCCTTGAGCCTTTCTACTTGTTGGAAAGTACCAAAATAAGGCCGCGGTCCAGCGTTGGGAGTCGAATAAGAGAACAAACCTCTGGAGAAACATTTCTGCAACTACTCAGGCCAATAAATTCGTGATGATGTCACCTACCTATACCAGAAAACTCCTGAAGCAATCACGAGCTGATGGTGGGACTGCTTACGGGGCACTCACTGCTAAGGGAAACTATTAGTCATCCTGGATAGCAAGTATCAGGGTATTGAGCTCTGAGATGTTCGGTGTTCTTCTTCTCCTGGGTCCTGGGTTGTTCTTCCTAACTGCTTGGTCCTGGATTTCTCGATTGATGTCTGGTAGTCGGTTTGGCAATGTTTTCCTCTATGGTTGAGTCCATCGTGACCTACAAATTTCCTTACCGTTCTAGCAGTACCGAGAATTACTGCTTTTTGCCATACTTCTTGAAGGTCCTCATCCAAATCTAACTCCTTGAGGTTGGAGGTTGGTTCTAGACATTCCCCACTGCCTTTTGATCTGAAGTTTTAGATCCCGATATTTCAATATATTCTCAGCGTATTTTTGACGTAGATTGTTATTTTGGATAGCTACGTCTATAAGGATTGCTCTTTTCCCTTTTTTCTTCACTAGAATTAGGTAAATCTTGCTTTTTATAAGCAACTGTTAAGTTTGTTAGTATACTGGGCGGTCCCAGTATAGCCTGTAATGGTGGTTCTCCAGTATTACTTCAGACTGATAAGTATAGTATTGAATTGTTCGGCTTGTAGAATCTTGATTGATAATAAAAAAATAATGAAAGCAGAGAATAATATCAATCGATCGAAATCAACCAATATTGAACTCATACTTCGGAGCTATTCTAGTCCTTGCATTTAAAAAAACTTTCTCCCTCCAAATTTTCCCCTATCCGCCGGAGTAAAATTCCATTTTCCGCGGTTTTCCCGGCATCTTGTTTATCCCTAATCTGCATCCACCATCTCGTGTCGTTTCATTCCTTTTCGCCCGGCGAAAAACAGTCATATTCGGGCCACATTACTTCCTCCGAACTCTAGGTAACCATGGAGACGACGCCGCTAAGAGCGCCGCCATCGCTAGGCTACGGGGACGTCGAGCGTCGTCACCGAAGACGACGCGTCAAAGGCGAAAACCCAGGAAAAATAAGCGAATGAGAAGTTTGGGTCAAATAGTTATTTTTGTATTAAGTGCGCAAAATGAGTGTTTTTTTCAAGGCAAATGAAAGTGTGCCATGAAAACACGAATTTTATACGCACGAAATACAAACAAAATTTTTTGTACAACTGTGAAAGTGATTTTAGATCGTCTGAAATATAAAATGATTGAAGACAATGCTTCCAATGTAATATTTCTATGCATACAGTCTTTACTTTTTTCACCGTTAAAAAAAGACTTTTTTTAACGGTTTTAAACGGTATTTACTTTTTTAACGGTGAGAAAAAGTAATCATTTACGCATCCATATTGATGAAAAAAAGTCAAGTTTTTTTGACAGTTGTACAAAATAGTATATTATATTATAAAGATTAAAAGTGCAAATTTTTTTTACGAGCAATATTTGCAGTTGCGAGGCGCAGCCGAGCGAATGCAAAATTGCGAGTTAAAATAGGCACTTTTAATCCGAATAATATATACTATTTTTTCTCCAACCAAGTCAAAATTACAATAAAATTGGTTTTAGTGAAAAATCGTTCATAATTTGGTTATGAATTTGAACACAGAATCATGACAGTTATTGTCAAGTAGACTTCAAATGCATTTACTTTTAATCCAAGGATTAAAAGTAGCGTTTTTAATCCTAGGATTAAAAGTGTTGCTAAGTAACGAGTGAATTTTTGTACGGTAAGGAAATGTATGACTTTTGCACCTGAAAATAGTACAAAAATGTCAACATTTTTTGATGGTTGGAGAAAAACTAATTTTTTGGTGCAAATTGAAAAAGTTTTCCTACGACTGCCTCAAAATACCTTCATTCTATGTTCAATGATGATTTGTGATGGTAGTTAGTACATCGTAATACTAATGGGTTGTCCAATAAGGGGTATTATTTTGATATTCAAAGAAAAATGGCATTTTTCAATATGAATGATCGAATGTTTATTTCATTATGAAAAAGAAGCTATGCCGTTAATACTGGAAAATAACATCAGGCAAATTACCACCACCACAACGCTTACAGGACCATATCCTTTTAATGAAATTTTCCATAACCATATAGCCTCACAAATTTCATCTTTGAGGTCTTGAATCGACGCTGGGCTATTGGCATAGACCTTCTCTTTCACTTGGCCTCAAAGGAAGAAGTCGCAAGGTGTTAAATCACAAGATCTCGGTGGCCAATTGTGATCATCTCTTCGAGAGATAACACGGTCCGGAAACTTTTCCCGCAAAAGATGACGGGCCGGCTTGAGTTCTTGTGTTAACTGAACTTTATAAGCCTTAAGACCCAAATCTTTATGCAAAATACGGTGTGATGACTTTTGTGGAATGCCTTATTCCAAAGAACGACGAGGAATGGACAAACCTGGGTTTTCTTCAATACTTTCGGCTACAGCAGCAATATTCTCGGCTGTTCTTGAGCGACGTGCACGGGCTTAATTCTTCAGATCACTAACTCGTCCTTACAGCTCGAATTTTTCCACCAATTTTTTTATTGCGGTCCGACAAGGTGCTTCACGACGACCCAAAAATTTTCGAGTTTAACGAACCGTCTCTGCAAAATTTTCACCATTTTATAGTGAATTTTAATAATTTCAATGCGTTCTTGAAGCGTGTATCGTTCCATTTTTATTAATGACGTAGTTTCTATTCGTCAAATGTCAAAAAATCACAACTTCAAACGTGACTCTACCGAAATAGCGTGCTATTCAAGTAACACCTCTCATCGAAAAACCCTTATATGATACACAAGCAGTGTGTCGTAAGATATCCTCTGTTCCGGCCCTGGACCATTTTTCGAGCATAGAGGCCCATTATACGGTGTACCATAATGCAACATAATAATCGATCTAACTGTACATTTTTCCCCGACCTGTGATTACGAAACTCCACGTTATAATCCGCGGTTCCCTCGTAATGGCTGCCAACGTACCGGCAACGCAATCCCAAGATCGCTGGAAAAGATTAGGAATTACTTATTGCCCAACTCTCTATGCTTCCAACGACCATAGAGGTTAGATATTACGTTTTTTTTACTTTCGGTGGCCGGGTTTGACCTTTCGCGCGACCATTGTGTTATTGAAATTACGTAATTTGGCCGTACGATAGCCGATACGGGTATTATTTTTTTTGTATTCGACCGGCCGCAGTACGTGACGATTTGGTATGTTTACGTTGGTCGCACTGACACGACCCTGGGTTCGATTTCGAAGCGAAAAATCGGTTTTGGTCGGTTACGTTGGCATTTCTGCTTGAGGGGAAGTTGGAATGTTGGCGGTTTTTTGTTGGACGATTGGAATTTTGAGGTTACGGCAATTTTTTTTCGAGAAAACTTCTATAATTTGTCGGGGCGATTGAAAGTTGGTTGAAAGATTTTGATGATACTTCGTGGTTGAAATGAATTACTGGGAGATTCAGAAGACATTTGGAGATTTTTCTGTGTTTTATATGTTGATAGTTCTGTTCCGTTTACACTTTGGCTAAAAAATTTTTACTCAATCATTTTACAGACTATTAGATTAAATGCGCAACACTCTGCCATATTTACAGCTTGTGACGCGGACCCGATACCAGCGGAGCACTATCAGTACTGAGGGCAGTGAGTTTAACAAACATAAGATTATCTTTCCAGGTTCCGTGAAATCAATAATTTTTCTTCAATTATGGCGCCTTAGTCTGAAAAGCGACCATTATAGTTATAGTTTAAAAAGGGGTTACAGTTCACTGCGACCTCAAGGTCTATTGTGCCCCCTTACAGAGCTTTTCGGACCATATTCTCACTGCCCGCCTTCCAGTTTCAGAGATCTGATGAAATCCAGTATCTGTGAAGGCTTCAACGAGGCTTGTTTCTCACTCTTACAAGTTTCCCTCGTTAGGCTCACAATGCCAAAGCATTCCATGACTAGGTGAATGGGGGTTTCTTCTTTTCTCCCCACAGAACCTACACTCGTCAGTGTCCGATAATCCCATCCTCAAGAGGTGCTCTCTGAGCCGACAGTGGCCTGTAAGAAAGCCAGAGAGGAGGTGTAATTGTTTCTTACCAAGATCCAGACATCTTTTGGATCTTGCTGTTTCAAAGTTCCGAAGAAACTTAATGGAATGAACTATCCCTGGGAGATTCCGCCAGAGTTTTTCCCTCTTGGCTTTCTCCTTCTCCAGAAACTCCTTCTTATAAGTACATTTACCTATACCACAGAAGGGTTCTGGGCCAATGAGTGACATTCGTGCGCCCTCTTTGGCAAGTGTATTGGCCTCTTCGTTTCCTTTCATTCCCGAATGGCCAGAAACCCAGATTAAAAATACCATATTTTTCTTGCCCTCCTCATTGAGTTTGTTCCGGCACTCTCAGATCATCTTTGAGTCGCTGACGTAGGAGCTCAGTTCTTTAATAGCAGCTTGACTATCTGAGTGTATGGCTATATCGCACTTCTGATAGTATCTTTCCAGATTAATATCTAGCTACGGTGCAACACAATCGCAAAAGGCAAGAAATCAACGAAGAAGATTTGCAGAAAGAGCAGGGGCCTATTGCACCAAACACTTTGCAACTTTTCACTTTGCACTTTTCACTTTTCAAATGAATTAAGTTACACGAAACGCATTCATAAATGAAAAATACATTGTGAAAAGTCAAGTGCATAGTGAAAATTACTCCGCAGACATCAAATATTGGAAGAAATGTTTTGCAACATAACTAATTTTCACTTTTGAAATTTGTCAGAATGCAAAGTGCGAAGTGAAAAGTTGCGAAGTATTTTGGTGCAATAGGCCCTCATATTCTCGACAACTGATCTTTTAATGGGTATATTAACTTAATTGCGCGGTGTGCATTTTTTCATGTTAAAGAGAGATTCGCGCAATGGAGTTCGTATATACCTATTGCAAGATCACTTGTCCAGAATACGTGGCCAGGGCATAGATTAATAGTCGACAAACGTAGAACATCAAACCAGAAAAGTAGAGAAGTATTTTCTACGAATAATGTAGATTAAGGATAATAAAACGTTAGCCGGGCCAGCTATTAAAAATAGTAATAATCATCCTCTTCTACTTTGTATTAAGTTATTATCGAGTTATCACTTACTCATACTTTTCGAGGAAAAGTCGTACATATGTATCAAAATGCCTTCTAACGTAAACCATCCAATTGCAAGTGGCTAGTTTCTTTTGTTTATCCTGTTCCCTCGTATCTCCAGGATGAAATATCGCCTTATATTGTTGTCTTATCCTCATTTACAATCTTCCATCGTGCCACGACAGACACTCAAAAGGGTCATAGTCGGTCATCAGTCATTCTTCGCCGATTGATGCCTGTCTATTTGTTGCACGTCAAAAGTGCCAAGATTGGTTGCGCCCTGCTGCTAAGAAGTCGTCAGGCCTTACTGCGATGAAACGCATCGGCGTTAGGCCATTCCGTTTGGAGGTGCACAGATAGGAAGGTCGAGCTTCGGAATCAAGGTTTGGGCCATAAGTTGGGTCTTGTGGGAAAATATCTGAAGGGTTCCTTCAAAGTGACAATGGGTAATTATTGGGTTGGGACTTCGAAAATTACCGACTTTTAGTTGTATTCTGCTTTGATCTGAAAGCCAATGTGTGACATCTCATAAGCTTATCTACAGGAAAATTGCATTTCTGCACCTCCTCGAGGGATCTGTAGCTTACAGAAATACATTTACCGGCAGAATAATCGATCCACTCAAAAAATCGATGAAGTTTGTTAATTCATAAATATGTTATTTCATGTCCGATTCGAATGAAAATTTCTTTCATTTGTAGGTTGGTTCATCCTCAATCAGTCACCAGTTTCGAATTTCAATAAAACTAGGCGTACGTCACTTTATACAGGGTGAAACAAAATCTGTTTTTTTTACCCTAACTTTAGAACCACCCCAGGTGTGTTCCAGTTTTTCCACTGTGTGATGTCTTATTTCATCATCAAGACACATCTTCACGCGATAATTCAATTCTTTATTCGAATAAAAGCTCAATTTTTGTTAAAGTTACAGGGTTTTCAGCAGAACATCCAACTCCACATTTTGGCTATGTTATGAAAATAAAGTGAAAACTGAGTGAAAACATAAAACAAGAAGAGTTTCAGCGCGACATGTTGTTCCGTATGCACCGTTTGTTGAAAATGATTTCGTGTTAATGCTTTATAATGCCCGACTGCATCAACCACATGTGGCAAGATTGCCAGGCAGTATTTAGCAGAGGTTGATATCCAAGAATTCAACTGGCCTGCTCTAAGCCCAGATTTGAACTCAATTGGGCATGTTTGGATGCTCTTGGGAGGAAAATCCGATCTCCCGACCAACTCCAGAAAATTTGCAGCAGCTCAGTGATGCTCAAATTGATTCAAAACCTTTATGAGGACATGCCGAGACGCATTGCACCTGTTATCTGCGCCTGGGCGTAAAACACGTTATGTTTTTTACTTGTTTTCAGTTTATTTTCATTAGGTCAGAATTTTAGGTTTAATTTGTTGAAGTACTGTTGTAGCGAAATTTAATGTTTCACTGAAAACCCTGTAGGTATTTATAACCAAAATTGAGCTATTTTTATAAATGATGAATTAAATTGTCAAGAGAAGATCTGTCTTGATGATGAAATAAGAAATCACACGGTGTCACAACTGAAACACAGGGGTTTTTCTGAAGATATGGTAAAAAAACAGATTTTGTTTCATCCTGTATAAAATGATGTAGACCGAGTTTAATTGAAATTCAAAACTGGTGATCGATTAAGGATGAACATACCTACAACTGAATAAAAATTCAATCGAATCGGACAGTGTACTATAAATTTAATGAATGCTCTACAGCAATTTTTACCAAGAATAAATGTAGATGTTATTGCACTACCCAAAAAAAGCAATAAGTATCACATTATTATTCCATAAATGAATGAATACTCAATAAATAAATGATCATAAATTATAAATTATCTTATCATAGGCAAGACATTTTATTCTTTTCTTTTTACTGAATGAAACGAACAAACACAAACTACATAAAATTTATTTTCCAATCGAATTTAAATCAAAACTATAGACTTCTAAACACTTAACACATGGGTTCTATAACCAAAACATACCATTGAAGTAATAACTCGGTTATCATCCATTGTTATTAAATTGAAGAAGAAAAAATATTGGAAATATTGGACACTGTTAATTATCTATCTATTATTTTTTTAAGACAATGCCGACTTTTCAAAACAATATCGTTTCTTTCTCAGGGAATAAATAAATACAAAAGTATTACATTTGTAAATATCTGTAAAAATAAATACAAAAGTATCATTTTTGCATTTATTTATTTTCAGCCTTGAGAAAGAAACGAAATTGTTTCGAAACGTCGGCATTGTCACGAAATAAACAATAGATAATAAACAATGTCCAATATTCCCAATAATTTTTCTTTCCTTGAATCATTTAAACCATCACCCTATCATCCAGAAGATCTCACCCCAAATTCACCTTTGTTACAACCCCCTCCCACACACACGTTCGCGCCCCCCGCGTCCCCGTGACGTCACGAAAATCAATTTTCCCGCCGAGTGCTTCCCTCCAATGGCGCGTCGTCTAACGAAAGAAATCGGCAGTCGAGATGGCGAATACTCTTTTATTTATACCGGGCGGTTTTTGGGGGGTGGCGCAGGGGGGCCCTTGGGGGGGAGTTCATAAAGAAAACGCTCCCGCAGCACTCTTTTGGCTAACGACTAGTGCGTCGAATGGGGGATCTGGGGCACGTCTCCTTCGCGCTACTCGAAGACGTTGGAGTATGTAAACCGGGAAATTAAATTTGCGAGATGCTTGTGAGGGTTGGTGGGTTTAGAGAGGGGGAGGAAGAATTTTTCCGACCGGGGAAATTTTTGGATGTTAGAGTTGGGTCGGGAAGGGAATACGATGAAGAAGAAGATTATTATTAATATTTTCAATAGCTGGCCCGGCTAACGTTGAATTGCCCTTGAAAAATATCGACTATGTGGCTCGAAGGACCATGAAATTTATCCTAGCTCGAGGACTATGAAAAATATCGACTACTTCGATCCGTCTTTAGGTACCCTTGCAATAGAAGATTATGGAATTGTCCTATGTTGTAGGACGACGAAAATACACTTGTTTATATTCTGCTGTAGACAAAATAATATGAAGATGTTTAGGTGCGTGATTGAAATTAAACACTTTCTATGTACTTAAAGCTTTTTAATTAACACCTAATGCAAAAATCGCTATAGAACTCACAGCTTTGAGTTAGTGATACCTTAACTTTTGAATGCACTGATTTGAAAGATGGTTCTCTGTTTGAAAAGGTGTTCACGATTCGACTTTAACCAATGCACTCCCTAACCTGTTACGTTAGGTCGATCAGACCCTTTCAAGTACCACTTAAACTTGGGGCTGTTGATAGGCAGTTTTACTACACATTTCCCTGTGGAATTCAGGGATATTTCTAAATATAGATCTAGACTGAATAATTTGTTTACTTTTATAGTCGAACGAAATATTCAAGTCCCTATAAAATTCTACAGCCCTTAATCTACATTATTCGTAGAAAATACTGCTCTCTTTTTCTGGTTTGATGTTCTACGTCTGTCGACTACGAATCTGCGCCCTTTTCTTCGATTAAATCTTTTTCGTTGATTCCTTTCATTTCTTGCCTCTTGCGATTGTGTTGCACGTAACTGCGCCATGTTAACACTCACTTCTGCATTGTCATGTATCGCACTCTATTATGGCCAACGTTGTGGTTTCTGTTGTCGAGAATAATTTTTTCTCACCTTTTAACCCTTTGAGGCACAGAAAAAATTTTTTTTTGGGTTAACTTTTTTACTGTCATGGATATGATCAATAGTGATCAATTAACATATCTAATCAACATAATCAATCCAGATATATAAAATTCGTCCTTCAGGACATGGTTTCCTGATGAAACCACTATGAGACAAAAAATAAGGTACCTTCAGAAGTGAAAAATGAAAAAGTTTATTCAACAGCTACAATACATTATATTGGCTTATGATTTGGTCCGATGTGGTTGGGAGCTTACTTTTTTTAATTTCGGGTGCTACATATTATGGCTTGTATCTATTTTCCTTTATGACACTTTTCCTTCCAAGTGTAGTTTTTTCTGGTGCACCTATGGGCCCAGAAATTATTCTCAGGCGAAAGTTTTTCAAATAAGTTTTTTTTTATTCGGACAACTGCGATAAAATAACGTGCGTTCAAAAAAATTCGTGGTCAAGTAGGCTGTGGATTCTATTTTTCCTCTCATAGACTCTTAGGAAAAATAGAATTCACAGCCTACTTGACCACGAGTTTTTTTGAACGCACGTTATATAGGAATTCACTACTGTGACATCAACAAAATGCCAGAATATTCTATGCCACCATTTTCAGCTCGTCAGCTAGTTCAAAGAATAACGATCCATATCTGAAATCAAAATTTCAATTCAGTGAAATATATTCGAGACTGTTCATTTTATCACAGTGGTTTCACAGCGAAACCATCACATGAATTGCATCAAACCCGGAACCATATATGAATGTGATAAATTTTTCATATTCATCAATGGTATAACATCACAGTTTTCAAAAATAACTTCATTACTTACCGATAAATAGTTGTAACATCCAATAATTCCAAGAAA
Organism: Propylea japonica; assembly: GCA_013421045.1. Taxonomy (NCBI): domain Eukaryota; kingdom Metazoa; phylum Arthropoda; class Insecta; order Coleoptera; family Coccinellidae; genus Propylea; species Propylea japonica. Next base: position 78,291,095 of record CM024243.1, read on the forward strand.
CAGGTCTTAACTTGTCATCTACCATAACACACTCACGAACACTACCATAAGAGAAAATCCATTCATATTAGCGTTGATCTATACATCAGTATAGCTGCCGGGAGACAGATGACGCCTGAGATTACCGTGGTTGCGTATTGAAACCACTGCGAATTGAAAAACAGAACTTTGATTCGATGGTTTCAAGATGAAACCACTATGCCTCAAAGGGTTAAACCTTCCCTACACCTCCACGAAAATTTCGAGACCAAGATTCCTGAGTTTTAGAGAGACTAACGAACAGAAATTGATTTTTATATACCCGGGAAGGAGGACTCGCATAAAGAGGTTTCAATCGTTTGAGGGTATTCGTTTGGGATATACAGGGTGATATTCATCTTATGGCTGAAATTTCAACTTATTAAACTGTTGGTCCGAAATATTTCGAATTTGGAAGTTTCGTCAACCTTTACGATTGCCATCTTTCAATATTTCAGAAATTGAATAAATCAGATCTGAACTAGAAAACTATTGCAAACAAACGTTTTTAAAAATGCTTGGAACTTTTCAATTCATGTCTAAAAAAACTCTTCAGGTTTTCACTTCCAGTATGTGAAACAGGAACAATTAAAAAAAATTTGATTGAGATTAAGTGCTCCTGCGAAAATCTTTGCACTTATTTGTCAGGGGCAAATTGGTTTTGGAAAAGTTGTTGCCTAACAGTAAAACTAAAAAAGGAAATAAATGAAATGGATAATGTAATGTTTCGGTGTCTATATCAGACACATTCCTTAGACAAACTTGTAAAATCTTCGGAATTGTGTGTTTTTTCATCTTAATTAAAATTTTTTTTAATTATTTAATTTTCAGAGATTGGGAGTGAAAACATAAAAAGTTTTTTAGAAATGCAGAATCCTGCCAGATTAAATTTCAATCGATATTGCATTCATCTCTAAATAAATAAATTCAAATATTTGGAATGATCAAATGCTTAGGATATGACAATTACTCATGTGTATAGTCCGTTCACGAAAGGTTGAGCCTTCGGTTGGAAATGACAATTTGGCATATTCCACTGTTTATATTGAAATTTTAGGTTATGTTGTTTATTTTCTTGTCAGATAGATACGCAATGTTGTCAATATTGCATAGTTCTCTGATAACTCGCAAGCTCGTCGGACGAGGCCGGGTACATTCGGCAACGTTGACTTTATTTTACGTTATGACATCAAATACTGCCAACTTCAGATAAATAAACAAACGTCTACTGTGCGCTCAAACTTTCGTGAACGGACTAGACTATTGGTTTCTTTTCATGAATCAAAAAAAGGGTGATGAAGAAGTGTGAAGGAAGAAAATAAAGACTCCAACCAAGACCTATATTATAAGGATATAACCTTACATCCATCGAAAGTTAATTACTCAATTTTTTCGGTTAAACACAAGAACCATTGAACATATCCCATTCTTCCCATGAACATTACCAGAAAAATCAAGCCAGTTTACACCCCTTCGTTTGATTGATTGAGCGAGAAGTCAAGAACCGTCTCTCGTTATGGATTATCGATAGGTTAACGGCGGACAAAGTGTTGCGTATAGTCGGGGCGCGAAACGTCCAGGACTTCATCAATCAAAAACGATTTTATTTTTTCATTGTTTTGGATCGACTTCGGTACCGTGATTGTTTTGCTTTAAGGACGGCGTAGAGGAAAGTTGAAGGTGAAGGTGAAGTGATTTCCTAGTGGATTCTGGGTTGACTTTGTTTTGTTTTGGTTTTGATTGAATTTGGAGAAATGAAAGGTTCACTTCTCAGAGTGAAAAGTAAAGCTAGAGATGCCTTCACGCATTTGTTGACGCAGCCAAGTAAAGGGTTTTCCAATAAGGGGTGTTATTTTGAATAACCCGCTATTTGGGTAGATGTCACGTTTGAAACTGTCATTTTTCGACATTTGACAAGTAGAAACTACGTCATTACTTAAAATGGAACGATACACGCTTCAGGAACGCATTGAAATTATTAAAATTCACTATAAAAATGTTGAATTCCATCGAAAAATCATCTTGAGTGATGAGGCCCATTTCAACCTCGGTGGCTTCGTCAACAAGCAAAATTGTCGCATCAGGGGCTCGGAAAACCCAAGAGTTATTGTTGAAAAGCCTTTATATCCTCAACGTGTGACTGTTTGGTGCGGTTTATGGTCTGGCGGAGTCATTGGACCTTACTTTTTCGAAAATGAGGCTGGAGCAACAGTTACGGTGAATGGATTGCGTTATCGAGATATGATTAATGATTATTTATGGCCGAAATTGGATAGTATTGATCTGTACAACGTTTACTTTCAACACGACGGCGCTACATGCAAGCAACGAAACCATTGATCTTTTGCGGAAAAAGTTTCCGGACCGTGTTATCTCTCGAAGAGGTGATCACAATAGGCCACCGAGATCTTGTGATTTAGCACCTTGCGACTTCTTCCTTTGGGGCCACGTGGAAAAGAAGGTCTACGCCAATAGCCCAGCGTCGATTCAAGACCTCAAAGATGGAATTCGTGAGGTTATCGAGGACATAGGGCAGCCACTTTGCGATTTGGTCATGAAAATTTTCATTAAAAGGATATGGTTCTGTAAGCGTGGTCGTGGTGGTCATTTGCCTGATATTCTTTTCCACTTTTAACGGCATAGCTTCGTCTTTATCACCCCGATTACACTCAGCTCACTTCCACGGCATGTAGCAGGGAATTGAGCAGGGAAGTGGGCAGCGGCATAATGTAATCACTATACTTCCCTGCTGCATGCCGCAAATCCTCGTGCTGCCTTATGCTCCCCGAATTGGCGGTTTTTCGGACGGAAGTCAAAGGGACTGGCAATACGGGCGCAGTGAGTGATTATACATTCAGCTAGGTTGCTGTGGCTGCGCTGACAAAAGATAGCCCTGCGCTCTCACGAAATTTGATAATATTAACGAAAATATTGTTTTTATTATTATCGAAAAAATGTCCACGATGGAATGGAGCAATGAAAATAAAAAAACTATGAATCGCTCTTGATAATACATTTTCCGGTTTTTTTATTCAATTAAATTATACATATTTACGTTTTTTTATCTGTATTTGTTGCCACTGGGAACAATGTTAATAGCTCTGCACACTTCAGGGACAATTATTGAGATAATTGATTCTGAAACTTTGAATAGATAGTATAAACTTCTATAACTATCCCCTGTTGCCAAGAATCGCAGAGTTATCGCCAATCTAAATTTTGGGGGAATTGCCATTCTCAATCTCGTATCTTCTTTTTTTTATCATCGGTTGAATTTTGTTCAAGAGAAATCAAAAATCATTTCAGTCATTTCATTCAGAAAACTTTCCATCCCATTTTTGTATACGAAACATCGAATAATTGTAAATTGTAGTCGCAAATTGGAATAATATAATAGTATTTAGAACTATTTTTGTTTGAATTGATAGAAAAAGGGTAAATTGATACTGAGGGACTAACTCTTTTTTCTCTACATGTTTTCAAGACACCCACATATTCATACAAATCAACGAGACAAAGCGCTGAGGCTGCAATTTCTTCGTCCGTCATTGCCGAACCGTGGTCACGAGAGCAATGCTGCGGCTGAGTGTAAATGCACACTGCCTTCGAAACTGCTGCAGAAGTATTTCGGGAATTTTTGCCGACAACGCGAGTGGCAGTGAGGAGGGCTGAGTGTAATTGAGGCATATAATGAAATAAACATCCGATCATTTATATTGAAATCTGGCATTTTTTCTGAATATAAAAAAAAACACCTCTTATTGGAAAACCCTTTACTATTCACGCGTTGGGGCATCTCTATGTTTACTTCTTACTCTGAGATATGAACAAATTTGGCATGATGACTTATTTCGATGAATTCAATAAGAAAATACACAACTCACCCTGTATTTTCTCCTGAATTCTCCATCTCATTCCTCGTACTTTCCTCGAGTATTTTTCCACCGCCGTCGGGGAAAATTGAATCAAGTCCTTCTCGGCGGAATCCATCACGTCCTCCACCCCCTCCTTCGCCCACAGCGACGCCATTTTATTCATAACCTCACCCCCAAAATATTCATATCGAAAGTGGCGACGCGATCGTAAAAACTGCAGGAAAACGCCGGTAAACTTTTATAAAGTCATCGGGTCAATTAATCTAGACACGGAGCGAATTTTCCACCAGCGCCTTCGGTTCGGGAGGGGTTAAGGGGGGTAGTTTTATAGTTTGGGGGAGGTTTGGAGTGATTCTTGGAAGTTGAAGAAGTTTAGTTCGAAGTTTGGGGAGTTATTGGTTTCGATGTGTCTGGAGGAATGGGTTTTGTTAGGAAGCGTGGTTGACTTGCTGTGTGGCGTGTTTTCGTTTCAATTTTTGTTTTATTTTAATGGGGGTTTAAGAAGATTGTTTTAAACTGCGAGGTTTTTCTTGGGAATAAAATACAGTGAAACTACTTTATACCCTGTATAACGAATTTCGTCAGAGACATTAGACATTGCACCTTGAATCCAAATTCCATGTTAAAAACACACTCTAAAACGAAGTACATTTTCTCTATAGCGAAATATTCAGAGAACATCACTCTTTGAATGGGTATTGGTAAGAAGCTATAAGGGTGGGTTTTTTCCGAAATTTTTCCGGACGTGCGTAATAAATCCCGACCGTAAACTAAATCATTACGGCGAGCAACGATATCCTTCTGAAACAGTTTTAAATACACCACTGGCTGTTTGGTTTCAATTTAACCATTACGCTTGTGTGAAAATGTAGAAAAGGAAGTGCTTAAGTTTGAATAATAAACTAAAATTTATCAGCGAATTCGACCGCGACATTACCAACTTTAGAAACAAATTTTCTGTATAACGAAATTTTTTTATAACGAATTTTTTTTGCGTATTTTGCGCTTTCGTTATAGGGAAGTTCCACTGTAGTTCCACGGTATGTCACATCACATGATCTTAGTGACCAATTGACATCACCATTTCTGGCGACAAATGAACGACGTTTTAAATGATCTATTGGCTTTAGTTCCTAGGTTATTTGAACCGTTTATGCCTTCAAAGCTGAAACCTGGTGTAAAATACGACATGTTCTGGACACAATAAATCCAAACTGTAGTTATCGTCGTCTAATGCACATTTCATTGTCTTCAGCAGCACTTTCACGATCCAAATCAATATTTTCTAGTGAACGACTGCTACGGCTATATCCTTCATCCCTCACTTTTTGATCTTCCAACGAACCTTTCTCTTAAATTTCTTTGATCAATATATCAAAATGCTTCCTGGTGGGTTATTATGTATGTAAACCTATAATTTCTCGTAATTTTCTAAAAACACTATTCACAAAACGTTGATTTTCATGAAATTAAACAAAAATTCGAATATATTGTTGTATCGTGTGCAGTGTAATTTTTGAACGCTCGTTCTACTTAAACGAGTCTTATATCGTTTGGCCGAAATGTCTGTATTTTTCGAATTTTGAACCGAAAATGGTCTCAAACGATAGGGTTACACTCCCTGATGACGAATTGGTGGTCAAGTTCAATTATGTACGTTAGCACAATAACTTTCAAATGGATTGTCTTAGAGACTTGAAATTTTCAGCATGAGTTCGGGTTCCAAATGGCTCAGTTAAGTTCGTTAACCAGCCAAATCGTACAGGGTGTTCCATGAAATATAGCATTCAAACTTTTTGTTCCTCAACATCTCAGAAAAAACGAAACCAATTGAAATGAAATGTTACGTTACGACCAAATGCAAGATGCTCATAACAAGCCTCATGCAAAATTTTGTGGGCCTAGTGTGAACAGAACCATAAAAAAATCAATTGGAATAGTGAAAAAACGAAACTTCATATTTCCATAGAAAGATATCCGATTCGAGTGAAATTTTTTATGTGAATGGAGATCGATATTCTGAATGTTCATCCAGAATTTTGTGGCCATAGTGTTTACAGAACCATAAAAAATTCAATTGGAATATAGAAAGAAAAATCTTTATATTTCCATAATAGAATATCCGATTTGAGTGAAATTGATTATAATAATGAAAACTACTATACTGAACGTTCATGCATAATTTCAAGGGGATAGCATCATCAGAACCATAGAATTCAATTTTTGACCTCATTTATTTTATACATTTTTCAATTTCCAGGATAAAATTCCGATTGTGCTGAGATTCTGCATTTATATACTTGGTATCAATCTCGAATCCCATATAAAATTTTGAGGTAATAGTCTTTTTGCTCCACAAAAAACGAGCGCTCAAAAGCATAGATTAACTAAGTTGAGTTAATCTATGCTCAAAAGCTCCTGCACAGGACTTTTCTTGAATTTTATTAAATGACATACATCACACTCCTTGAATGTCAGAATAAACGGACGAATTCAGTGCGCCTTCTTTATTCGATTTATTCTTAAAAAAAGATATATGTATTTCGAAACGCTCTTCATTGATATAATTTCAACTCTAAATTCATCCTACCAAATAAAACGCCCTCCTTTCGATTCTTTTTGTCACAACGTGTCTAGAATTGAAAGTAACATCGTTATCGCCATAAAACCAAAAAAATTCGCATTCTTTCTCCCTCCCGACTAAAATTAATCGAGTCCCGACGATCTGGAATGAAACTGTAACAACTTCACATGACCGCCTACGCGATCCGAGAAGGCCCTGGACGGTAATCTAATAACCACGAAAATATTCATAGCCTACTAATTACATAGCTGCCATCGAACCGTCTATTATAAAGAAGCAGAGGCGGTTCTTGCCCGGGTACTCTGAAGCTGCCTGCATGGCCTGGCCATTATTTTAAACGGTGCATCTAGATGAACTCTCTCTCGGCCATAGAACATCTGAAAATCGCTACCATCGACCATCGACGTTGGAAGTCGAAGACGGAAGATTTTATGTATTTTACTTTATTCGAGACTATGAAATTTTTTGTGTCTTGTTGTTCATCCTTGATGTGCAATATATTTTGATAACAATCTCACGTCTGAAAACATTTTAGTACCTTAATTGATTTAGAGACCACAACTTAGGAAATAATCTCGTCAGAATAGAGTCCTCAAGATCCTTTAAAAACGGTTTCCCAATAAGAGGTTCGTAGATGTCACGTTTGAAGCTATCATTTTTTGATATTTTATAAGTAGAAACTACGCCATTAATAAAAATGGAACGATACACGCTTCGAGAACGCATTTAAATTATTAAAATTCACTATAAAAATGGTGAAAATTTGGCAGAGACGGTTCGTAAAATTCGAACATTTTTGGGTCGTCGTGAAGCACCTTGTCGGACCGCAATAAACAAATTGGTGGAAAAATTCGAGCTGTTGGGACAAGTAAGTGGTGTGAAGAATAAAACCCGTTCACGTCGCTCAAGAACAGCCGAGAATATTGCTGCTGTAGCCGAAAGTGTTGAAGAAAACCCAGGTTTTTCCATTCCTCCTCGTTATTTGGAATTAGGCATTCCACAAACGTCATTACACCGTATTCTGCATAAGATTTGGGTCTAAAGACTTATAAAGTTCAGTTAACACAAGAACTCAAGCCTGCCGATCATCAACAACGTCGTGTCTTTGCTGATTGGGTCGTTGAAATGCTTGAAAATCATTCGGAATTCGATCGAAAAATCATCTCCTATGATGAGACCCATTTCCACCTCGGTGGATTCGTCAACAAGCAAAATTGTCGCATCTGGGGCTCGGAAAACCCAAGAGTTATTGTTGAAAAGCCTCTCTATCCTTAACGTGTGACTGTTTGGTGCGGTTTATGGTCCGGCGAAGTTATTGGACCTTACTTTTTCGAAAATGAGGCTGGAGCAACAGTTACGATGAATGGATTGCGCTATCGAGAGATGATTAATGATTTTTATGGCCGAAATTGGATAGTATTGACAATTCAAAGAAAAATTCCAATTTTCAATATAAATGATCGGATGTTTATTTCATTATAAAGAAGAAGCTATGTCGTTAATAGTGGAAAATAACATCAGGAAAATGGCCACCACGACCACGCTCACAGGACCATATCCTTTTAATGAAATTTTCTATAGCCAAATCGCAAAGTGGCTGCCCTATATCCGCGATAGCCTCACGAATTCCATCTTTGAGGTCTTGAACCGACGCTGGGCTATTGGCGTAGACCTTCTCTTTCACGTGGCCCCAAAGGAAGAAGTCGAAAGGTGTTAAATCACAAGATCTCGGTGGCCATTTGTGATCACCTCTTCGAAAGAGACACGGTCCGGAAACATTTCCCGCAAAAGATTAATGGTTTCGTTGTTTGTGTGGCACGTAGCACCGTCTTGTTGAAAGTAAACGTTGTCCAGATCAATACTATCCAATTTGGGCCATAAAAAATCATTAATCATCTCTCGATAGCGCAATCCATTCACCTTAACTGTTGCTCAAGCCTCATTTTCGAAAAAGTAAGGTCTAATGACCATAAACCGCACCAAACAGTCACACGTTGAGGATAGAGAGGCTTTTCAACAATAACTCTTGGATTTTCCGAGCCCGAGATGCGAAAATTTTGCTTGTTGATGAAGCTACCCAGGTGGAAATGGGCCTCATCACTCAAGACGATTTTTCGATGAAATTCTGGATCATTTTCATGCATTTCAACGACCCAATCAGCAAAGACAGGACGTTGTTGATGATCGGCCGGCTTGAGTTCTTGTGTTAACTGAAATTTATAAGCCTTAAGACCCATTTCTTTATGCAAAATACGATGTAATGACGTTTTTGGAATGCCTAATTCCAAAGAACGATGAGGAATGGACAAAGCTGGGTTTCCTTCACCACTTTCGGCTACAGCACCAATATTCTCGGCTGTTCTTGAGCGACGTTCATGAGTTTTATTCTCCACATCACTAACTTGTCCCAACAGCTCGAATTTTTCCACCAATTTCTTTATTGCGGTCCGACAAGGTGCTTCCCGACGACCCAAAAATGTTCGAGTATTACGAACCGCCTCTGCTGAATTTTCACCAATTTTATAGTGAATTTTAATGATTTCAATGCGTTCTTGAAGCGTGTATCGATCCATTTTTATTAATGGCGTAGTTTCTACTTGTCAAATGTCAAAAAATGACGGCTTCAAACGTGACATCTACCGAAATAGCAGGCTATTCAAAATAACACCTCTTATTGGAAAACCCTTCATTAGCCGAAACAATTTGAGTCAATCCACAATGAAATCTATTAAAAGCTGGGAGTATTGAAAATAGTTATTTATTATACAAGGGAAAAAAGTTTAGCTCGAGATTGTGTTGTCTCCCGACGCGAAGCGGAGCTAAAATCTAATATTTTTCCGGTCCATAATACACTATTTTTTTCTGTGACAGGAATAACAACCATTTAATAATGAAAGAAATATAACTTTTCACGAAATGACTTTTTTTCCACAGAAAACAAGTGAGTACTTTTTTCCAGGATACATAGACACTCACACAGGGAAAAAAGTAATTTCGTGAAAAGTTATATTTTGTGACCTGTCAAAAGCTATAAAATGTCAAATATTTTTTCCGTCACAGGGAAAAAAGTATCAGATTTTAGCTCGAGGTTGTGTTAAAAAAGCCGAGAGCTAAAATCTAATATTTTTCCCGTGTATAATACACTATTTTTTTCTGTGACAGGAAAAAGGACCATTTGATAGTGAAAGAAATACAACTGTTCACGAAATTACTTTTTTCCCCGGGAAAAAAGTGAGTACTTTTTTCCCGGCTACATAGAGAATCATTTTTTTGACAGGGAAAAAAGTAATTTCGTAAAAAGTCATATTTTGTGACCTGTCAAGAGCTATAAAATGTCAAATATTTTCCCGTCACAGAAAAAAAGAATTTATTTTCACTGGAAATTATTGCTAAGGCCTTCTCCACCAATTTCATTCTCCATGACCGCCACACTAACACAATCAAAGCACGGCTAGAAAACAGAAGAAGAACGCTGAAATTCTCTCGTACGGTAGGCGTGGCTCGTCCTCCATGAATGATGATCCTTGGCGAACCCAAAGTTATTAATTTTTTTACATTTTTTCCACGTCCCATGAATATAAAAATTCTCATAAACAAGCTAAGGGATGATCATCGATAAAAAATTAATGGATGTTCTTCTCGTGTGAGGGAGAGAGAGACAGAAAGACGGAGAGGAGAGAGCATATGTGTGCTTGTTGGTACTCTGCGGTCTTCGTCTGGTAGGTACCATGATGAAGTACCACTTGGCTGTTTGGTCATTCATCGTTTATCAGTAACGATTATCTTTTCTTTTTTAAAACAACGGGGAATGATTGGTTGAGGTGTCGGGAGGATACTGGGGTTGTAGTAAACACTGTAATTTTCGAAAGGAACGACGATTAGGTTCAGTCTTCTTCAGTAAGAAGCATAAAGATGCCCTATCGATTGAATGATACTGCATTGTGATGAACCAAGTTCTAGAGTGAGATGAAAAGCATTTCATTGCCGAACTGGGGTGAAGTAAACAACAGGTTAGATTTTCATTTCTATAATTCCTGAACATAATACAACATTTCGTAATTTAGCCTCAGCTTTTATAACCGGGATATTCTTAAGCAATAATAAACTGCCACCTAATCAGTTAACAAATCGAAACGGAAATACACTGCGAAAAAAAATTAACGCATATTATGGAAATCTAAAATTTATTCTACAACTGAAAGTGTTCTCAATGATAATTATTTTTATCAGAATTATGCATGCATATGTTATCCACTTTCAACGTTTTTCTTCAACACATATTATATGTTTTTTCCCAGCAGTAATAAAAAAATATGAGATTATCAGATTTTGAATGTATTGGCTCCATTCTGAAATTATTTGTTCTCGATCAATTCTAGTGATCAATAGTTTTCCTTTCGTTTGGTTTTCTATACTCGATCGCTATGCAACGCGAAACACGCAATTTGACCCAAGAGGAATTTGCACAAGCGGGAGTTTTGCGAGAAAAAGGTTGGACATACACAAGAATTGCAGAAAGGTTTGGAGTTTCCCATACAAGTGCGTCCAGAATGTTGCAGAGATTCAGGTAGACAGGTATGAATGTCCGAAGACCAGGACAGGGTAGACCACGGGTAACAACTGCCATACAAGAACGGATTTTGCGAGAGAGCATATCCATTGGGAAGAGGCTGATTGGAAAAGAGTTCTCTTCACAGATGAGTCTAGATTCTGCCTCTACCATTGTGATCGACGTTCCTTTGTATACATACGTCCACATAAAAGATATGCTCAGTGCAATTTCCTGAATACTTACTACTGGTTTCGTGGGAGAATCGACTATGGTATGGGGTGGAATTTCTTTGGCTGCTCGCACAAACCTAGTGGTCATTGATAATGGAGTTATGAATGCTGATAAGTGAAGAGCATATAGTGCCATTCGCCACATACATTGATGAAAATTTCATTTTTATGGACGATAATGCCAGACCCCATTGTGCGCGTATCGTTCAGGAGTACCTTGAAGAGGTTGAAGTCCCTCGAATGGAATGGCCAGCAAGAAGTCCAGATCTTATTCCTTTGGGACAACCTCAATAGAAGGCTGAGAAATTCAGAAAATCATCCAGCAACTCCTAATGACTTACGAATCCAACTCAGAGAAATCTGGGAAAGATTAGATCAGAACATTTTAAGATCACTCATTCTGAGTATGAACCGTCGTTGCCGAGCTGTAATTAACGCAAGGGGTGTGGAAATACCAAGTATTGAATCACTTATCAGCATTCCAGTATTTTGAAAATTGTTTATTTCTTTTCTTTAACATAAGATTCGGTGAAATCCTGAATGTTTCTTCCACTTAATATGTCTTGTTTCGTTCAAAACCTTCCCGAGAAAACATAAAAAATAAGTTATAAAGTCAATGTAAAGTTAATTGTCATTAAAATTGGGATTTTCAGAATGTGCGTTAATTTTTTTGCGTAGTGTACAATTTTTGAGAATAATACAAAATTTCCGTAATTTTCTCTAGCTATAATTACCGGAATATTCTTAAGCAAAAATAAGCTGCCACCAAATCAGTTAACAAATTGAAACGGAAATATTGTCATCATGACATCATAAAATGATGAGACAGAACGATGGAAATCGTGATAAGAATGCTGTCAAGGACGAGTAAGAAGGACTGATGACGGCCAGAGAAAAACAGTGGTTGTTGAATATTCAAATGGTACAGTTGAACACTGGGACTCCATATTTCTTGTTAATTTTGCATGGAGCCGCAAAATTTCATTTCGATTGGTTTCGTTCTGTCTTAGATATTGAGGAACAAAAATTTTGAATGGCAATATTTTATGAAACACCCTGTACGGTTTGGTTCGTTATTGGTTAACAAACCTAACCGTGGCATTTGGGAACCGAATTCACTCTCTCTTCGAAAATCCCTTCGAAAGTTTTCGTGTTTACTGCCGGACTCCCTTAAAAACCCTATTGTTTGAGACTATTTTCGACTAAAAACTCGAAAATTACAGACACTTGGACGAAACGTTATATCACATGGGCTGAAAAGTCCCGGGCCTAAAACATAGATGGAGCTAGCTTTTTTTCTAGTCACTTTTTTTCAGTTAATACTAACCTTCAAAAGATAGCTGTTAGAATTTCATGACATTCTTTTCATTAGTTTATGAGTTATTGTGCTAAAAGTTTTTTTCCATTTTTATTTTCAAAACAATGGATCAAAAACAATTTCGTGTTTTAATTTTACACTGCTTCTTGGTGGAAAAAAATATCGTTCAAGCGAAGCAATAGCTTGAAAAGTGTTATGGGGATTCCGTTCCATCAGATACAACAATAGGATGTTGGTTTGCTGACTTCGTTTTGAATGATCGGAAAGTGAAGTCGCGTGAGTTAGCTGACATCGTAAAGATGTCAAAAGAACGTGTTGGCTTTATATTGGATGAGCCTTTGAATATGAGAAAGCTCTGTTCGAAGTCGGTGCCGCGTTTGCTCACTGTTGACCAAAAACAATAACGTATTGGTGCTTCCGAGCAGTGTTTGGCCATGTTTAAACGTAACAAACCGAAATTTTTGCGTCGATATTAGACAATGGATGAAACATGGATCCATCACTTCACTTTGGGATCGAAACGATCGTGATCTGAATGGATAGCAACTGATGAACCTCGTGCAAAGCGCCCGAAAGCACAACAATCGGCTGAAAGGGTTATGGCCCCGGTATTTTGGGATGTGCGTGGTGTAATATCTTGAGAAAGGAAATACCATCAACAGTGAATATTATATAGCGTTATTGGATCGTTCGAAGGCCGAAATTGCAAAGAAACGACAGCATATGGCAAAGAAAAAAATTTGTTTCATGAAGACAACGCACCATGTCACAAGTCAATCAAAACAATGGCAAAGCTCCATGAATTGAACTTCGAATTGCTCCTACATCCACCGTATTCGCCAGATTTGGCTCTCAGCGACTACTGGCTGTTCACAGACCTGAAAAAAATGCTCGCCGGTAAAAATTTTCGCACGAATGAAGAGGCCATCACTGAAACTGGGCCTATTTTGAGGCAAAAGATAAATCATTCTACAAAAGTGGTATTGAAATGTTAGGACGGCGCTGGAATGATTCCGTTGCTCTTGATGGAGATTACGTTGATGAACAAAGCTAATTTTGCGCCAAAAAAATCGTGTTTTTTTGTTAGGCCCGGGACTTTTCGGCCCATGTGTTAGCACCCTTTTAAGTAGAACGCACGCTCAAAAACGCCATCAGAGCGCATGCGCGTCGGGCATATCCATATTAATGAATACATAATTCTCAGACCGAAAATTGCCACGAGGCGTGCCCCCGTCACCTGGATACCAATTCATAAAATATTACCTCACTTCCTTTTGTTTCGACGGACGCGAAACGAACCGATCGTCCGCGCGAGCGAAGCGGGGAGCGCAGCCAACCTGCCCAAATTTATGGCGGGCCGATAAATCGTCCCCGAGGTTGGCAACACTTATCGGGGTTCGAACGGCCCGCGTCGGAATTAAGAACTAAAAACGTCGAAAGTGGAAGATGGAGTGCGTGCAAGCTTATGAATTTTGATGCGAATTGAAATAAGGAGATCGTATATCTCGTTGCCGAGACGACCGGGCATTTTTCGACGATCGCGTTTTGTTTTATTTGAGATTCTTCGAGTTCGAAGAAAAATTTTGGACGTTGGCAACACTGCTCGGGTTGGGGGTTCCTCGGGGTTCTATGCTTTTCCCCGAAATGTTTCGTATGATTGCTTAAACTAGGTTTAATTCACTTCCCTTTTTTGAGCTCTCGTTCTACTTGAACGAGTGCTATACAGGGTGTCCTGAAAACAATGGATAAGCCTGCAACTATAGATAGACACTGTCGTGGTCTAACTTATTCCAAATTTTGACCTTAATGAAAATTCCACGGTTTCCGAGATATTCATGGTTTTCGAATTTTTAGAAAATCTCCAAGTGCGATTAGTTTTTCTAGTGCCATTTATACAAATGAAGAGGTATTTCGATATGGTTTTTTTTAATTTCACATGAGATAGTTCAGCTATCGGAAAGAGAGACTTAAATTCATCAAACTAGTGTAAAAAGTTAGAAACTCGTGAACTACAAAGAAAAATTGAAAACAAAATGAAATTTCCTTCAAGTTTGATGAGCTACAGTGTAAAAAAAAATTTAGGACGCCCCTGGTACACATCATCTCAAAAACTTGCTCAGTTATTGCAGATTCCAAAAAGGTATCATAAGCCTAGGTATTCTGTTGTTTTTCATTCTCGTAACTACTTGATTACCAAATAGTCGAAAAATTTCGAAAAACTGTTTTTGTTGTAATCGTTGTTCTGAGCTCATGTGTTAAAGTCAGGAGGCCATTTTTGTTGGAATCTAGTGGAAAATTACGAAAATTATTTTTATTTTGAAAAAAGCAGTAGCGTATCGTTTCTCTGGTTGAATAGAAATATGGCATTATTTGCATTCAACATCCTGTATCTCGAAAACCTTACCGGACCTAATTGTATTTGACCAAATTTTCTATTTTCTTACATTCTGTACAGTGTTAAAAGGAAAGTATCAACTTAAAAAATATCCTGTGTTGCCACAATACAGATATGTGGAATATTCATTACAAATAAAATAAAACGAATTATTACCAAATTACTATTATTATTATTATTTTTCAATAAAATTTTATGGACTGACGAGTCCTCATGCCGAAAAGATGGCTATTTAAATAAGGTGAAGTGGGGTAAATGTGATATAGTATTTGATTAGTTCATAAACAAAGTGTTATAAGTAACAGTTTGAATAAAGCTGAACATTCCAAAAAATGCAAGCATGATCACAATATAGTTCTCTATTGATTGTTTTCTGGTTACTCTTTTGAAATCTTTTCTGAGAAATGTTGGGTAATTTCAAAAAAAATTATGCCGGTCAATCACAATTACCCCAGAATTTGGGGTAAATGTGATAAAAGCTTTCAGATTCCTATGACTGAGTTATTTGAAAAGGATTGGGGTAAATGTATGAAAATCTTACGTTATTGAATACTTTGTTTTTTACAAAAATAAAATATTTCACTTAATGAAAAATTGATGGCCTTATTTCAGTCGACGCCAAAAAATGTGAAATTAACTTCAGCTTCTGAACAAAAAGGAAGTAAAAACAAATTAGGCAGAAACAACTATATAATAATAAACGTTATATTTTAATTAAACTTATTTTTCCATCATTAAGATAAATTATATCCGCCGAAAGACACTTCAAATATGAAAGAACCACGCCTATTCATATTATCACAATTGCCTCAAATGTATATGTCACATTTACCCCAAAAAGCATTTCGTGCGGGGCAAATGTGATATATACAAAAAAGAAATCACCAGCGCAATTTATGAGTTAAAAGTATTTAAAAACACATTATAAAACTGTTAATAATAAGTCTGGAAATAATAAAACAGACTTAACTCATCAATTAAAAAATTTACACCAAATAAAGTAGAGACGTACCTACCTGAAATTTAAGGCTACGTTATGAGAAATAATATTCACGTGCCTTACAACCATACTGACAAGTAATTTCGTTCGTTCTAGTGTTTTGGTGGTTCGCTTGCAATTTTGAAGACGTGTTAGATAGATGGCAGCAGTATTAATGAATTTGATCTGAATATATAGTCCGTTATCACAATTGCCCCATTATCACATTTACCCCACTTCACCTTATCCACAATTGGCATAGCTGGGAAACTGAAAACCCGCATATCATGAGGAAAAATCGATCACAGAATCAATTTAAATTCAACTTGTGGACTGGAATTATTGATGGCCGGGTGATCGAGCCTTATGAACTTCCCGCCACACTAAATAGTGAGATTTATCTCGATTTTTAAGAAAATCAATTAAGCGACCTATTAGAAGATGTTCCCTTGGCTATAAGGCAGAATATGTGGCTCCAAAATGATGGGTGCCCAGCTCATTATACGCAGTAAGAGTCTCACTGAATCACCTGAATGCAAAATACCCTCAAAGGTGGATAGGCCAGCCTGGCCCTATTTTATGGCCCCCGAGATCACCGAACTTACACCCCCTGGATTTTTTTATTGGGGGTACCTAAAAGATCTAGTCTACTCCAAGCCAATATCTTCGATTAAGGAGTTACGGGCTCGAATCCAAAATGCAGCGGCTCAAATTAATACGTCGAATTACGGGCGTCGCATTGAAAGTGCGTTCATTAAAAGGTGTAGAGCGTGTATAAGGGCGTAAGGACGTCAATTTGAACATTTATTATGAATATATGTTCGATATGAATAATGAACTTATTGTTTTATTTTGCATTCTTCATTCATTTCCAATGAATAGTAATTTGGTAATAGTATTGAAGTTCTTTGAAAGATTAATACTTTTGCTATTGAAAAATAACCACAAGGTTAAACAAATCAGAATAGCTAGGTATAATCATACATTTACATTAACACATGAGCTCAGAATAACGATTACAACAAAAACAGTTTTTCGAAATTTTTCGACTATTTGGTAATCAAGTAGTTACGAGAATGAAAAACAACAGAATACCTAGGCTTATGATACCTTTTTGGAATCTGCAGTAACTGAGCAAGTTTTTGAGATGATGTGTACCAGGGGCGTCCTACATTTTTTTTACAGAGTAGCTCATCAAACTTGAAGGAAATTTCATTTTGTTTTCAATTTTTCTTTGTAATTCACGAGTTTCTAACTTTTTACACTAGTTTAATGAATTTAAGTCTTTGTTTCCGATAGCTGAACTATCTCATGTGAAATTAAAAAAAAACATATCGAAATACCTCTTCATTTGTATAAATGGCACTAGAAAAACTAATCGCACTTGAAAATTTTCTAAAAATACGAAAACCATGAATATCTTCGAAACCGTGGAATTTTCATTGAGGTCAAAATTTGGAATAAGTTATAACTTATTCCAAATTTTGACCTCAATGAAAATTCCACGGTTTCGAAGATATTCATGGTTTTCGTATTTTTAGAAAATTTTCAAGTGCGATTAGTTTTTCTGTCTATAGACCACGACAGTGTCTATCTATAGCTGCAGGCTTATCCATTGTTTTCGGGACACCCTGTATATAATTATGTTTTTAGGGTGAAAAACCATATTTTTGAAAAATCAACTTTATTAAGTGAAGCAAAGCGTACAATGTCTCGATACTTAATCTCCTCGAGAGAGGCATTCACAATCATTTTATAATCTTATTGTCTAAAGTCAGCAGAAATGTTGAGTTGCAATTATGCACGTTATAACATAGGTATATGAATTAGAAAAGCTGTAGTAAGATTATCTTGGCTAAAGGAATCTAGGGTTGGCATTACATAATTATATATTGTTTTGCCCAAATGTCTGTAATTTTCTAATTTTGAGCCGAAAATGGCCAATGTTCTTCTCCCTGATAAAGTATCCGCAGTCGAATTCTATTCTGTCCGTAAGGCCGTCCAGCCGTTAGCGTGATAACTCTAGAAGGGGTTGCTCTAGAGACGTGAGATTTTCAGTCTGAGTTCGGTTTTCAAATGCCGCAGTGAAGTTTGTTTGCCAGTCAAATCCTACAGGGTGTTCCACAAAATATGATCATTCAAAATTCAGTGAAACTTCCTTTAACGAAAGCGCTTAATCCGCAAAAAAATCGTTATTAAGAAATTTCGTTATACAGTATAGTCGGTAATGTCGCGGTCGACTTCGCTGATAAATTTAAGTTTATCATTCAAACTTAAGCACTTCCTTTTCGACATTTTCGCACAACTTTCACACTAGCCTAATGGTTAGATTGAAACCAAACAGCTAGGGGTGTATTTAAAACAGTTTCAGAAGGATCTCTCTGCCCGCCGTAATGATTTAGTTTATGGTTGGGATTCATTACGCACGTCCGGAAATTACTTTTAAAAGGTTTTCATCCAAATCTAGCTCCTTTAGGTTGGACTTGAGGCTCTTAGTGATAATTCCTGTGGTTGATATGAGAATGGGAATGGTTCTGGTACTAGACATTCCGCACTGCCTTTTGATCTGAAGTTCAAGTTCTCGATATCTTTCCAACGTATTTTAAAGTAGATTGTTGTTATTCGGGATGGCTACGTCTATAAGTATTGCTTTTATCATTATTATCCCTATAAAATTGTTTCAGTGAGGGATGGTACTTTTCTCCAGTTTTTTGATAATTTATCTACGAGAATAAGACAAGTGGTCCATTAATAACCTTAGATTGATGGGTGATCGATGAGGCACCGTATCTCGCGTCGGGCATCTTCCCCACCGCGTCCTACACGAGGAGAAACTGGTAAGACATCGTCGTAACCGTGACCTGGAGGACCTCTTCGGAGAGGTTCCATTTTTCAGACGCTTGTCGACGGTTGAGCGCTTGTTGGCTTCGTTGATGGCTGCGATTAGTCATTTGTAGTTTGATATTAAAGTTTGGGGCGATTTTCTTGGATTGGGACAAACAACTTAATGGGTATTTCGAGTGACTTCGAGAAAAACTAATTGTAGAAATGATTAGCCCCCAGAAAATCACAGCGATTTTTCTTTTTTTGCCTCGTTAGGTCGGGTTTTCAAAAAATAATTTAAGGAAAGTCCTGAGCAGGTACTTTTGTGCGATCGTTCATTGGTGAAAGTAATACAGCTTTCACCTCAGAATTTTGTATATGACTTGAGATTGATAGGTACTGAATATATGAATGCAAATTCTCATTACAGTCGGAATTATATCCTGGAAATTAAAAGAGGAAATACCTATGTAAAAAGTCGATAACTGAAATTATCAAAATTCTATGGTTCTGAGATCACAATCCTTTTTAAAATTTTCATGATCATTCACTTCGCCAATTCACATTTTCAACCTCGATGTAAATGTCTGTAATTTTCGAATTTTGAGCCGAAAATTGTCTCTAACGATAAGGTTCGACTTCGTGATGACGAATTTTTTGTCCTACAGACTTGAAATTTTCAGGGTGAGTTCGGTTCACAAATGGCTCGGTAAAGTTCGTCAACCAGCCGAATCGTACAGGCTGTTTCATAAAATCTGGCCATTCTAAATTTTTGTACCTAAATATCTCAAACAAAACAAAACCCATCGAAATGAAATGTTGCGGCCATATGCAAGATGCTCATAATTAGCCTTATGCAAATTTTTGTGACCATAGTGTGAACAGAATCATAGAAAATTCAACTGGAATATTGAAAGGAAGAAACTTCATATTTCCATAAAAATACATCCGATTCCAATAAAATTTATTCTATAAATGAAGATCGATACAAGGAATGTTCGTGCAGAATTTTGTGGCTATAGTAATAACAGAACCATAGAAAATTAAATTGGAATATTAAAAAGAAGAATATTTATATTTCCATAACAGAATATCCGATTCAAATGAATTTTTTCGTGAATGAAGACTGTTTTACTGAATTCTCATGCAGAATTTCGTGGATATAGTATCGAAAAAACCATAGAAAATTCAATTGGAATATTGAAAAGAAGAATCTCTATATTTCCATAAAAGGATTACCGATTCAAATGGAATTTATCTGGTGAATCAAGTCTGATATACTGAATGTCTAAATTTCAAGAGGATCGCATCATCAAAACCATAGAATTTAATTTTTGTTATTGTTTATTTTTACATATTTAATTTTTGGAATAACTTCTAGAATATAATTCTGATTGTGCTGAGATTCTGCATTTATATATTTGGTATCGAAAGCTCTTCCTCAGTTCTACTCTTAAATTTTTTTATTCATCAATTAAATCAATGTTTCTGTTCAAATCTTGAATCTACCCCAAATATTTCAAGACAGAATTATCTGTGTCCCATGTCATGTTCGTTATTGTCACCTTACGCCAACTTAGGCAAGAAAA